>JARYGA010028685.1:0-23605 GCA_030545235.1 Helianthus tuberosus
AAACGAGTAAGATTCAGGGACTTATCCTAGAAATCATAAAAGTTAATAAAGGTTTATCTGAAAATTACACTAACCTGTTCTTATTAGAAAATTAACCCTGTGAAATAAATGGTAAAAAGAAGTATCAACACACATTGCAAATAATTAATCAAAAGAACACTCACCACTCTGCCCTATTTTTGTCTTCCAAATAATGCAAGCGTTTTTTCAGGGTTTTCATTTTTCTTAGTTCCAGCTTTTGGTCACCTTTGTGTCACCTAATACCATAAAAACACGACATGTGATTTTGAATCCAACCCGTTATTTTCGATTCAAGTTGTTCAATAAAAATATAGGTTTTTTAACAGTTGTGATACTAACACCTATGATGGAACACCCTTAAACGCATAACCTAAGTTATAAGAGAATATATTACTAAAAAAAAGAACAAAACGCTTGCAACTCCACCACACTATATTTTCTAATTAATTATTAAAGCTGATAAAAGAACATTTTTTTCTTAAAAAAATCCCTGGCAATTCATGTTTTATTTAACAATTTCCATAAAATTTGTTTCCAAACAAAGGATTCATAAGAAAAGCAAGTAGTGATACAAAAAAGCAAATGCCAAAGCATGAATGAGCAAGTTACAATTTTAAAGATGATCGTTTTCTTGAATGCACAAGTGGATCAAATATTTAATGACCCCAAACGATAAATCAAAAACAACTATAAAATATAAATGCAGATTGCTCATATCAAAGTCGATGAAGAGGGTAAAGACCTTTGCACATTTTACCTTGATAAAGATATTTGCAGTTCCACTTTTCCGAATACTTGGGTCCCTGTGATAATACATGATCCGAATCAACTTGCCATTCACTGGAGTAAAGTTCCGAATACTTATTCCCTGTGACAAAGAGTTATAGAAAATGAAATTTCACTACCAACAAAAGCTTTAGATAATGAAAATTATGATGTAAATAAACCTAAAGACAACAATCACTCTTGGATTAAAAAAAACATAACAGAACTATAACAGTAAAGTTATATATTATACCTTCGTGTAATAAGCTTTTCGGTTCTCCCAATTAAAAGCTTTGAACTTAATCTTCCCAATAGCTTTGAAATGCATTTCTGAATGTTAATACCAAGACACACTACTGTCGCCCCCTTCACATTTCCAACAACCTTAATGAAAATTTAGTCATTCATTATAACCTTGAATAAATCAATTGATAATCTATTAAAAACTTGTTTACCTTTTAGACAAAAGCACTATCCCTTCTACTACTGTTTTTAAGTACTCTGGCAGAAGCATGTTTTTTTCATCGGTTTTGGTCCTGAATCGCTACCGAAGACCCAAGCCTGAATTTAATCGATACCCGATATATTTCCCATGGTCCGGTCACTACGAGCTGTCGGCTGATCAAGCAGAAATAGTGTTTCCATGTAGGGATGAACAAAAAATGTATCCAACACTCCATAAATTCCAAGATTATCTATACGCTCTGAGTGGGGCTCGTAACCAACAAGATGTCCACGATTACCTTCTACAATTTCAACTATATGTTCACCACTCTTTCTAAATCCCATTGCTGTTACATAATCGTCTGTGTTATAACTAAAAGTGGAAACCTTTGTAAATGATTTTGTAACACCACCCTCCATCATCCATACATCATACGCCATTCTATCCTCCTCACGAACATTGTCAAGCACCAGAAGAGACTCCCTTTGTTTAAACATGGAGAGCCAATGTTCAGACGGTGCGTGTGCTAAACTATTTGGAAGGTTTACTTCTCCAAATACTTCACTTGTGATATCAAATGAAATAATCAGATTACGAGACCCACCATCCATCGTATTCCTCCCCCAGACTAAAACCCAATCAGGCGTCTTCATCATTATCATATCCCAAATTAGTTTCAAAAGTAGCTGACATTTAATTATTTATTTATACCATGACCCCAATTTCAGTTCCAGATTAGTTATTGTGCTATCACAAATATATATATATATATATATATATATATATATATATATATATATATATATATATGGTTGTAGATTAACAGTTTCTACTTATTTTGCATATTGGTAGCTAAATACCTTGAATACCATTAAGAGATTGTTACTCTACACTACACTGACACATGGTAATTTTGGGGATCTTACATATTCAAGTTTTCTCAACAATCTTACCTTTAAACCACCACCTTCAAATCGGAGCTCTTACCATCGTCGTCAACCTCTCCCACCACCACGGACCTTAACGTCGTCGTCAACTTCTCCCACCGTCATCAACCCCTTCGTTTTAAGAGAGTGCGTGTGTTGCGACAGATGAAATTATCTCAGATGACGGTTTCAGATCTGAGGGAAGGTTTCTGATCTAAGGTGGTGCCAGTGATGGTGGCCTTAGAGCGAGAACATAGTGTGTATTGAGAGAGAGAGAGAGAGAGAGAGAGAGAGAGAGAGTAAAGTCTGTGTCTTTTTTAGAGAACAGAGTAGAAAATTTTAGACATACAAGGTAATTTAGTTTTTTGCTATCCTTTTAAATTAAGTTTTGAGTTAACTAGTTAAATTTCCGCCCGTGCGTTGCGGCGGGGACCCAATGACTGCAAAACGCGTGTCAGTAACGGCAATAAGATAACAAATATCAAAATATAAATAAAAATGTCGTGAAAAGGATAGTCAATCCGTCCTAAAAAAAGCGATTTAAAATAACCTAATATATATATATATAATAATAGGACCCGCACGTCCTACACGTTGGAAATTTGGTTGTTTTCAGTACAGTTATTACGGTGCTAACACGTTAAAATATGGATGAGCTCGGTACCTGTAATGGCATCGAAAGTACCGATCCGAAAAATCATCGAAATTAGGTACCGGCACCGAAAATGCTCGGTACAATACGGTATGGTATTTGAAGGTAAAAATCAATAAATATAGGTATGGTGCTAGACCGGTGTCGAACCGAAAGTAACAATTCTGAAAACGTCAAAAGGTTGGTACCAAATTGGTACCGAAAATGATTTGGTATAGTAAATTTGGTACCGATACGATACCGGTTTGATTACAGGATTTGTTACGATTTGCTCATCAATAATCTAAATATCCAAGTTAATTTTACATGCTACAATTCATTCATTACGTAAAAAGACAAAAAATAAAGCAAAATAAGTTGTTGTGTATATAAAACCTCATTCAAACGAAATACAGTTTACTTACTGTGTATGAAAAGTAATCTAAACTGTGCAATTACTTGCATTGCTACGTTGCTACAGGATTTGATGAGCTCGGTACCAACCGGTACCGAAAATACTGTTACCGAAATCCTCAAAAATGGGTATCGGTACCGAATATACCTGGTACAGTACGGCTTGATACGGTCGGTACTGGTACGACACCGGTATTTGAGGGTAAAACCCGATGAATACCGGTGCCGAACGGATACCGAAAATACACTCAGTTTGGTAAATTTGATACCGGTACTGGTACCCGATACCATTCATTTATTTCTATTTTTATTACTTTTCATTCAATACTCTTTTTAATATTTATTTAATATTACTGTTCACCGGTATTTGAGGGTAAAACACTAAAACCCGATGAATACCGGTGCCGAACGGATATCGAAAATAAACTCAGTTTGGTAAATTTGATACCGGTACTGATAGCCGATACCATTCATTTATTTATATTTTTGTTAGTTTTCATTCAATACTCTTTTTAATATTTATTTAATATTACTGTTCATTTCGTTCTCTTTTTAATATATAGGGAAATTGTCATTTTAGTCCATGTGGTTTGGGTCTTTTTGCCAGTTTAGTCCAAAGGTTTCATTTTTAACATCTAGATGCAAAAAGGTTTCATCGTTGCCATTTTGGTCCAACTGACTTAACTCCATCTATATCTGTTAAGTCTGCCAAGGGCATTTTTGTCATTTCATTGCAACAATAAAAGCGTCTGCCGGGGTTCAAAAAGGTCCACGAAATTCGAATTACAGTATGGGCACCACATGGACATTGCACCATTGATGAAAATTGAAGGTAGGTAGGAGAGATGATTTGCTCGAACTTAATTAGGATTTTAGGGTTTCAGGTCTGGTTATATACAGGGTGAAAGGGCGTCAAAATGAGAGGGAAAACAATAAAGAAAAAAGGGTTAATAAAAAGAAAAATGAAATGACAAAAATGCCATTGGCAGACTTAACAGATATAGATGGAGTTGAGTCAGTTGGACCAAAATGGCAACGATGAAACCTTTTTGGATCCAGATGTTAAAAATGAAACCTTTGGACTAAACTGGTAAAATGACCAAACCACAGGGACTAAAATGACAATTAACTCTTAAGTTTTTTTCAAGTAAATAGGTAAAATGTCTAAATTGCCCTCATGTGTAGTGCATATGACCAAACTAAACTAATAAATTTAATCTGGTTAGTGCTAAAGGATGTATAGTGTAATGGTTTTTTCAAATAAAGGATTATGACTGTAAATATTGAAGTTAAAGGCTATCCATTGCAACCCGCTACAAACATAAAGGACGAAAAGTGTAATTTACCCTTAAAAAAATAGAAACAGATTATATAAAAAAAGTGCTTTGCCTAATCAATTCAGTTATTAACATTCCATTTTTTTGTGGGAAAACAAAAAAGATTAAGAGATTCAATCAGATAACTGATTAAAATCTGTCAAAATTGGTATTACAAAGACGTTTAACAACAATAAAAAAACTACTCGGATGTTTATTCCTCACAACCCTGCAACCTTTACTGAACTAACAAGATCAGATCATCAACGAGACGATCTGACAATCATAGGAACAAGATCTAACAGATTATTATTTTATTTTAATACCTTAAAAACAATCAAATCTTGAAAACTATCTATGTCAGGTGCTGTACTAATTGAACTTAGGATTTTAGAATTAGCATTTATTAGGCATAAAGATCTAGTGATGTATTCACATTCAATAATCAAACAACATCTACACCTAAAGCATTTCATTTAAGGTGATTTTAATGACACTTTTTCAATAAATTACTTTGCTGCCTGCCTGCCACAACCCATACTAAATTTTAAGGAAACAAAATGTTGGACAGAAAGTCTCACCTGAAAGTAGCTTCCAATCGCGAACAAAATGAAGAAGGGAAGGTTTATCTGACTGAGATCAATTTAGCAGGTGAGAGAGATCAACAAGTGTAAAGGAAGAACAACAGAAAGTTGGTTAAAATCTGAACTGATCCATCACCATGCATCATGTGCTTGTACAACCTGCTTTAGAAAGAGTATAACTCTTCGATACTTTTACCTCACAGTCACAACCCCCAATTGTTGGGTTACTTTTAAAATAACAAAATGTTTTTTTCTTTTATCATTTTATTTTATTTATATACTAACATTTATATGCTTTTTTGTTGTAATTTGTGTTAAAGTTGTTGTACTTTATTTATACTATTAACACCTTATAACTTTGCAACTCTTTTGTGCATCATGAGTAGTACTCTGTGCTTTGGGAATGTTTCAAAAAAAAAATTGATGTTGTACATTTAGGTTTTCTTATAACCCCGGTTCATCTTCTCTCTATACGCACACAAGGGCGTAGCTTAAGAGGGGCCGGGAGGGGCGCCCGACCCCCCGAACTTTTCGCTCAGTAGTGTTATATATGTAGTTTTCGTATAGAAATTTTTGGGTATATACGTTTTCGACCCCCCCGTTTTCATGGTCAAGCTTCGCCACTGTACGCACACCTCCTTCCCCCAAATCCACCAAACGCCAGTCCCCTCACAATCCATCTTCTCCGACGACGGAAACGCTGGCGGAGTCGAACTGTCAGGCTGGTGTTGATGTTATTTTTTGCGGTGTGACGGTGTGCGATATCGATGGTCAGACAGCGTATTCTGGACAGGTAGCATCAGTGCCGGAGTTACGAGTGGACCCGTCGCCTTTGATGCAATCGATGAAGACCAAGGTTCGATTGTTTATACCATTATAAATTACGTATCTAGGTTTGACTGTTATTAATTATTTGACCTAATTACAGATTAAGTATCAATTGAATGCCGTAGACGACAGATCCCGCCGTACGTGTTTCCAAACGGTGACAGACGTGCTCCGTTATCAAGTCAACACCTATCTAAGGAAGTTTCTAGAAAGAGAAAATATAACGGAACACGTGTGGAACAAAACGAGCGTCGTAAAAGGAAGCCAGTAAGCCCACAGAATCGCGATTCGGTTTCTCCGGTTATTGTGAATCATTCGCACGGGATTCAAGAAAGCAACATGGAGAACGCGTGTGGTAACGGTCATGTGTTTGAAGCTGTTGACGTTGTGGTGTGGTTATGATTATTTAACTTTTTACTTTTTTTTTCCGAAAATTACGTTTGTTGTGTTTAGCATATGTTGTTATGGTAAGTTGTTCGAAAAAGGCTAAAGGGTGTGGGACATGGGTTTTTCTAATATTTGATTTTCGGTTGTGTTTTAATATTGTAAAGCCGAAGATAGAAGTGGATATGGTACTAAATTCGAGAACACAAGCAGCCTACTTGGAGCAGAAGTCGGTTACGAGGCAAGTGTTGTTAAATTCTATGGTTAATTTATTTATGATTAATTTATTTCGGTTTTGTATGGGTTTGTTTGCGAATATCAGGTTAGGCGTGACGTCAATGGCTTGAAAAAGAATATTAAAGTGTGTGTGTTGGTAGAGAACAGAAGCCGGAAGTTATGGTAAGTAGTAATAGTAATGGTGTTGTGTAACTTGCTTGTATCTCTGGCCATGATTGTTTTCTGCACAGCAAGCTGGATGGATGGAAGGAAGAAATTAGAGGTAGTATTGAGTGTTGATTGTTTAGGTTGTTTAGATGTGAGTGTGTGATTATATGTTTGGGTTAGAAATATTTTGCGGAGAGTAGAGGGTGAGGGCTAACTTGGTAGTTTTGTAACTTTGATGCATCTATATTAATATTAGCGTGTGTTTTCTATTTGTGATAATTTTTTTTGCTGAGCTCTGCGTGTTTTCAGATCTAGCACAAGTGCCTACAAATCTGAGCCGAGGATTTTGGAACCCCAAGCTCAACTGCACCACAACCATCACCATAGCCGGAAAACCACAATTTTAAAAAAGGCGATGCAGTGGGCTGGTGGTTCACGGTCAGAAGTGTTCGATGCAATGGTGGTTCACTATTAGGGCCCAAAGCGAACTCAGGTATATATTTTCCCCTTTTATTATTCATTATGCTCTATACTAATTTCTGGATTTCATTGTATCATTTGACACATTTGCAAAATTAAAGAGAGGAAGCAGTCATGGAGATTTTGGATTTCATTCATCAACAAACCTTGGATACGACCCCTTTCTCAGTTTAGTTTTTTTTTTCCTTTTTTGCTATTCAGTTAAGTTTTTTTCCCTCAGCTCGTACGATTTAGAAATTCTACAAGAGCTATCGAACTCCAATGAATCAGGTAGATTGCGTAGTCATTGAAGAGCTATGGGTCGTTATATTATCATATAGTCATAGTTATATAGCATGTTAATACATGAATAATGTGTTAAAAAAGATGGTTTTTTTCAACAGTTTGAGATTTAACAAATACTAGATCACAAAATATGTGTACATACTTGGGCCTCACACCTCCCGACCTCGCGCATACTAAAGCCTCGATACAAAATAAGCAAAAAAGTTACTAACTTTTTTTAAAGTTTCAACACGTCTGTTGTCTATATTTAGGGTTTTCTCTTTCGGCTACTCTAGCGAGTGCCGATGCTATAATGAATCAAACGAATATTGGATAGTCTTTTTGGCTTCTGGGATATATGTATGTCAACCCGGCCGCAACGCGGCGGGTGTTACATCTAGTTAATATTAATTTGGAATATTTGTATGCTTTTTTTTTGTTGTAATTTGTGCTAAAGTGGTTGTAACTTATTTATACTATTAATTTGAAAAATTTGTATGCATGTTTGGTTGTAATTTGTACTTAAGTGGTTGTACCTTAATCAAATAATGGTTTCATTACCTTACCAAATTCAATATGTTTTGTATGGTTGTAAATTAGGCTTAACTGATTGTACCCTAATTAAATAATGGTTTCATTATCTTACCATATTCAATCGGTTTTATCCATTCAAAGTTGTGTTGTTTTATTTGTAAATTACTATTATTATTTATAATAATAATTAATTTAGCCAAAATCTTGTATAATATAATTTGCAACATATTGACGCAATGGTTGTTGTAATGTATGGATTATAGTTTGTATAGTGGTAATGATATATATTATATATAGATTAAGATGAATCTGTCAAACGAGAAAAAATAGACGCGGGTTCATCATAACGCGCGAGTCCTAAATCAACTTAGTTATTTTATTCTATGTTTTATGTGTCGGTTTAATTTTTTCGCATTAACACGTCGCAACTTCAGTGTTGGTGGTCACTGGCAGTAGTGTGGCATTAGTGCTCGTCCCCGCCGCAACGTGGGGGTGCTCAATACTAGTTACTATAAATAAGCAACAAATTTAGGCAATACAACTTGTACCTTATGCTTTGAGAATTTTTCAAAAAAAAAACTTGATTTTTTACTTTTAATCCAAAGGTTTTTACCTTTTGCAATTTTAACCCCACATAATTTGTTTTTTTAACTTTAACCCAAAACTTTTCATTATTTGCAATTTAACTTCACAACTTTTGTCACTTATACTTTTCATCTTTCGCAAATTTTCGTTTTACGTATCGTTCTAAATTTTTGGAGTTAATACGACGCAACGTACGACTGTGGTTCAACTTTTTTATGTTTTGTTTCAAATTTTGCAAGTTAACACGGTGCAACGTGCATGTGTGGTTCAACGTTTTTACCTCTATTTTTTCACATTTGACAGGTTCTTCGCAACACGCAGATCCTAGGTCGAGTCAGTGTTGGTGGTCGATGATGGTTGTGTGGCATTAGTACTATTTGACACCGTTTTACACCCCACCGCAACGCAGGGTGTGCTTTGGGGGGTTTTCAAAGAAAAATGGTTACGCATATGGTTGTTGTAACCTTGGCTTTGGGGGTTTTAAAAAAATGATTTTTTTTTGCATTTCACCCAAAAGTATTTCATAAATTACTATTAATACTTTTACCCCAGAACTTTTTATCTTTTGCAATCTATCCTCACAACTTTTTTTACTTTCAACTTTGGTCATTTATAGTTTTCATTTTCCGCAAATTTTTCGCTTTATGCTTGGTTCTAAATTTTGTGACTTAACACATCGCAACGTGCGTCTTTGGTTTAACGTTTTTATGTTTCATTCTAAATTTTGCGAGTTAACATGACGCACCGTCCGTGTGTGGGTGCACGTTTTTACATCGTCTATTTTTTCCCGTTTGACAGGTTTAACATAACATGCGGGTCGTAAATCGATTTAGTTATAACTAAAGAATCCCCTCCGCATTGCGGCGGGTCGCAATCCTAGTTTAAGTTAAAATAAATGAATAGTGGATTTTAATAATTTCAACTATTCGTCGTTGGCCGCCAATAATTTCAACTTCAAAAGTAATCACTAGCAATCCCAACTATTAACATCTTGGCATCCAATGGACCCTGACTAACAGAACCCTAACACTGTTAGTCTTCGGTCGCCGAAAAACATTTTTGGCCAACAAAAGGTTGCTAAAGGTCCGATCTAAGGTTACAAAGAGGTTTAAGACGAAAATATTGAGTTTTCCTGCTAAAAAGTTGAGTTTTCCGGCGAAAAATGAGTTTTCCGGCAACCTCAATAATTGGAGCTTTACTAGAAAAAAATGTTTCTAAAGGTCCGTAATAGGGTTACAAAGAGGTTTGGAACGAACATGTTGAGTTTTCTGGCCAAAATGGAGTTTTCCAGCCAAAAACGTTTTTCCGGCGACAAGAGACTAACGGCGTTAGAGTTCTGTTAGTCAATGTCAATTGGAGGCCAATATGTTAATAGTTGGGACTGCCAGTGATTATTTTTGAAGTTAAGACTGTTGGCGACCAACGCCTAATAGTTGGGATTATTAAAATCCAATATTTCTAAAATAAGGTGGGGTTCAGCTACAAAGTCCATTTTTTCCTACAAAGTGTACAAAGTCATAAAATATCACAATTACAGCCATAAACACACTCAAAACCCACAAATAAAACATCACCTTTAGCGACCTCTCATAATCACTGTACGACAATTCATTTCTCTCAAATCACTCTCCAAGCATTTTGGCTTTGCAACACCACTCTCCATCCTCAATCTTAATCTTTCCAATTCTCCTAGAACAATCTCTATATCCATTTAAGGTATGTGCTTGTGTTGTACTTTATTGATAACTTATTCTTTTGATTCATACAAACCCTAGATGATCCAAACAATTGATTGTGTATAATTTGTGACAACTGGCCAAAACCGGTAATATCCGTACTACTTTATTAATTATTTATTCCTGCAATTATGTGCTTAAACGTCAACACTAAGTGCATACTTGCCTTACATAAGAATTCGTGAATATTTTATACCTCCAATATCGCATTGTGCATTACATTAAGCGTTGCGTCGAAAAGACTAGTAAACTCACCGGTAAGATAAGCTGTGTCAGGATGACTGCAGAATACAATTAGACAATAGGTTTAGGGCCTAGATTTAGGTTCAACATCAAAAATACATTAAAACCCAAGTGTGGGTACAAGGGTTAACATAAACACTTTCCGGAAGCTAAACTACGCACTAAAAACTGTCCGAAACGCACTTTAAACAACGAATTCTGCATTTTTCAGCAAAATTCAGATTTTACAAGTCAAAATAACATTCAAAAATAGTGTTTAATCATCCATAATAACTTCTAAAGTGTTGGGAATGAAAACTGTCGCAAAAGGCACTTCATACCTTCTAAAATGCACATTTTAACACTTTAACGAACCGACAACCGAACAATTAACCGGACACTACCGGAAACATCAAAAATGAATTTGAAACATTGTTTTAGTGTTATTTACCTAGTATTGGTCATAAAACACATTAGATCCCTAAAAACCCTTAAACACATATAATCTTACATTAAGTGCTAACTTACACTTTAAACCTTCACCTTTCAAAATTTTACACTTTACCCCCCCCCCCCTTCATCCAAATCCGGCCCAAGTGGACCCCACACCCACTTTCACTTAAAATATTAGTCTTGTGTACTCTTGATATGGAACATATGACCTTATGGATAAAGAAAATGTTGGAGATTATAATTAGTAACCAAGAAACCTTCATTTATCATTTTCACCATTCAAAACCTCATCTTCTTCTCCTCCTCTTCTTCTTACCTACGGCCACACCTCCATCCCCGCACACCTTCATTTTCAAACATCTTACAACCATTCCAAACATGTACAAAGGTGTATGAAGATGATCTAAGGGAGCTACATGTCACACCCCAACCGATGGCGAAAACATCGGGGTGCGGCACTGAGCGAAACAGATTGTTCAAAGAAATTCCATAACGACTAAATTACCAAATAATTTAAATATTATGTCCCATACCATAACCCATAAGATAATCTAGTTATTACAGACATAGATATTCTTCAAACAAAAACATGTTCCGACAACTCAGATTCAAATAAAAATAAATTGTTTGTTTGTTTCTAGACTCTTCCTACTTCGATTCCACACAGCAAGCATCCTAGCAGAGAGCATCCTAAACACCTGTCACATACGTTTAAATAAGGGTCAATACACATAGTGTAAATGTGAGCATACAAGTTTAATAGATATAATAGAGTTCGAAATCTTTACGCATAACCAGCATGTAACATGTATAAAGTGAAGGCAAGTAGGTAATCGACAGAGAAATATGCACAGACGTGACTGCGAGATGTAGAATGCGCAACACATATCCCCACTGGGACACGTGAAGTAAAGCCCTTAACAACCCCTGTCCACGATAGGTGCTGAGTCCAAACTATAGTACTATCGTTGCTAAGGTGTCAGGCAACAATCACTGTGTTAACATAACATACAAGCATTCATCGAATAACACGTAGCATGCAATAACGGTTAGCGTATAAATAGTGTTTGCGTTGTGTGTCGATTGTGATTTAGAATAAGTAACGTATGTAACACCCAAAAGTGCATAAAGCAAAAAGGGATCGAGTATACTCACAGATCGTGCTTAACAAGTAAACACTATCTTGGATTGAAGGGAGCGCTGGAGAGATTAGCCTGAATAGTTAACGATAGCATAAACGATAAGCGGCGCATAAACAGTGCAAGTGTCAAAGGATCGGACGGTAATCCGATCGGATGGCAATCCGATCGGGTGGCCGGTCGATCGGGTGGCAATCCGTTCGGATGGCCATTCGGTTGGATTGTCACCTCGGTTGGTAAGGATGTGTTTGTGTTTGATGGTTTGTCTTTTGAAGTTTTCGTTGTAGCATTTTGAAAACAGAGAAGTATCTCTACCTTTCAGGCCGGTCGATCGAGCGGCGGCTCGATCAGACGACGATCCGTTCGGTGAGACATTTCTCAGAGAACAAGTTCACAGAAGTGTTGTCACTCGATCGGATGGTCTACCGATCGGGTGGCAATACATTGGAACTGATAGTGCATTGAACATGTTGAAAATTGTTAAGTGTTTGAAGTTCGAAACATCACATGGTCGGATGGTCGTTCGATCAGATGGCAATCCGATCAGACGGCAGTCCGTTCAATGTTCCAAACTTAAAAGTTGAAATAAAAGTTAAGTGTGGGACCAAGGTGCAAGCCGATCGGGTGGCAGTCCGATTGGATGGCAATCTGATCGGACGGCAATCCGTCCCAGTCGACCTGATCGTCTTTACACTTGGTTGTTTTGATGGTTTGCGTTTTGTTCGAGGCAGTGTGATAACGTGCTAAACAACAGAACCTCGCCATGGCTCAAGTAACCCGATCGAACAGGAACTACCCTAGTCCGACCAGTTACGGTCCGAGACGGTGTTTCATGTTTAACCCGAAATCGGTAGTCTCTTGGATAGGATTCAGATCTTGAACCAACACATCAACAAGAAGGAGTAGAAGATTAGAACGAGCTCCGATCCTATCGGTTTTGAGTGCATTGAGTGTAAAAGAGTTGAAAGAAAGTTAGAAACCATCTTTCAATCCTTTTCACCATGAATATGTTCAGATCTATGAAAGATCCTTGTTTATTCATGTGGAAATCGTTCATATCTAAGTTGTTCTTGGTGGATTGTGTCACGGCCCCCGACCCCACCCTGGACGGAATCGGGAGCCGCGGGCAGCCAAGTGGTACCGGTGGTTATTTTGAAAGTATTGCAGCGGAAATTTCATCAGGACCGTGAGTTAGGAAAAATATCAGAGTTTAGGAAACACCAGATTTTTATTTATTAAATAGGTGGGATAAAACCATGTGTTGAAAGGTAGCTTTAATATAGGATAAACCCGAATACATAAAACAACTTTTCTTAATTTAATTTAATTGATAAAATGAGCCACTTCTGTAAGCCTTGTTGGTGCCGCATCCAACTCTAATTCCTGATCTACTGTAATTACCTTAAACACGTTTTAAAAAGATTTGGTCAGCGGGAAATACTGGTGAGTTCATTCAGGTTTTTATAAAATGACCTTTAGTTATGAATTACAGCATAAGAGCGATTACAATGGTTTCTATCTTATTTTTATCTGGCGCTGTGTCACCTGGTGATGATGGTCATACCACTATTGGGTCTTTCCCCAAGTAGTGACGTTTATCACTGTTAGGATTTATTAGCCTAACCGTGAGAAATTAGTAATGTGCACAATACCCCACTAGCCAGTGATTTAAGATAACCATAACTTAATCCCTGTAATTATAACTTTTGAAAATGGAGTATTGTAAAACATTTGATAAAAGAGAATGACTCACATTGCAGATTTATACGGGCAGAGTTTAAAATAACAATGCACACGAACTAGGTCAGTAACAAATACAACATTTACGATAACTCACGAGATTAAAACCCTCACGATGAATGACAAAGTGCAATACTTAAACATCCATCGAATTTACGACGAATGACAAAGTATAACCCTAATTTGAGCAGCACTTAAACACTCATCGGATAGTTTCAATCGATCGGACATTGAATCGTAGCAGCAATTGAGTTAATACCCTGTATCGTAGCAGCACCCCACTAATTTGAAAGTAAAATTCGAGCAGAATATGATTGATTTTGAAAGTTTCGTCGACACCAGTGAACTGCTCATGACCCGCTCTATTTATAGCTGGAAATTAGGTCTCACGCGGCCCGCGTGAGCCCTCCTTTAACCTTTACGTGGCCCGTGAGGCCATAAAGGTGGCGGTAAGGGTTGCTGAGTCATCGGTGGTTGTGACACGTGGACAACATGTGTCCCTTAAGCTTATCCGAAGATCTGCCTTGCTGTCGCGGCCCGCGTAAGCCTAGGCTTACCCTTACGCGGCCCGCCTGAAGACCAGAATTCTTGATTTTTTGATTTTCCATGCACAGTAGGGTTTCAGGGGTCCGGGTTTTCACTTACGAAGCGTTTTAGGACATTTTTGGGCGAGTCGTTACATCCTCCCCACCTTGTTTTAAATCTCGTCCTCGAGATTTGGGCTACGATAACTCCTTTAAATAAGAACAGTATTAAGGTAGATGGTATAGAATCAAAATATCAAATTTTGTGAATATGAGTTGTACAATAAATAGGACTTAATAATTAAACTGAATCAATTCAAGAAATCAATGTCAAACGAATGAGATGAAATGATATAATTTCCAAGGTGACTAGGTTCAAATCAAAAGAGATATATCATCAATAGATGTGAATGTTTACAAGTTGTGATTTTTTTTAGAAACAATAGAATTCACTGTCAACCGAAAACTTACTTTAATTTTCAACTGAGGAAGACTCAGAATCGACAAGCTCAAATGAAATAGAAGCACGAAAATCAAACGTCAATTATCGAATTATGAGATGAGAAAAATCAATGGGTTGATATTTATCGAATTACAAGGATACACCGATATACAACAGAGTTTAGTGTATCATTGTCTTAACACATAGTTGTATTAAGACTACTTTCAAGGATGAGTCAAGCAAAAAGTATATATAGATTAGCTCAAGCTACAAGTTATAGTGACGCCACAAGGTGTCGTAGTGATTGAATGTTTGAAATCAAATGAAAGTTCAATGAAGTAAGTCCGAATGTTTGTTTCAAACAAATCTAATAGGATTTTTTATTGAAATTGAAACAATTGAATAATGTTTTTCGATTGAAGATGATAAAGCAATAAATATCACGAAAGGCTCGATTGATGTTGCAAGAACCATTAAGAGATACACTGAAATATGACATGAATTTGTGTATCATTATCTTAGCACACAATTGTGTTAAGATTGCTTTTATAGGATAAACCAACAAAGCAGATTCAATATAAATAAATAAATAATTAAATTCGTATATGATGTGTGCAACGAGATTAGCGCAAGCTTCAGATTTGTGAAAACGTCATCACAAGGTGATCGTGATTAAAGAAACGATTCAATGAAGTCGAAGACCAAACAAGCATGTTATGGTTCAAGAGAATTGAAGTGCTTGTTGTGATTATTTCGAAGAAGATGGCTCCAATTCATCATATGGGACTTTGAATTGAATACGTAATGTGAGCAAGTTCAAACAGTTGAACTTGGTTTAAACAAAACGAGTTTTAATAAGAAAGGTCACAACAAAAACCATATATGCCAAAGAAAATTGAGTTTTTCAAAAATTCATTGACTCGATATCAAAGAGTCATCGTTTTGCAATAATGCGGTTCACAGTGCCAAAAATCAAGTATAACGAAATGATATTTGAGTTTGGATAAAATAACAAATTGGAATGAAGCCCTCCAGTGGTCTTCATAAATCAGACGAACCACATGCGCAACAAACAGTGCATGTGTAATGTGTGGATTTACCAAGAAATGAAACAGATTAATATTTGCTACTATGAAAGAAATCCTCATGGTTTAATGATCGTTAGGGGAAGAAGAAACACGAAAGTCAACTTATTATATGCAGAAGTCAGAATTTCAACGAAAGAAATATAAGAACTTTTATCTGGAATTTCGTGTGATAACCATTGTTAAGTGACATTACCAAGGAATGTCGAATGAAATAGGGGATTTGCAAAGGTATGTGACTCCTTTTGCAGTGCTAATAATTATGACTCTAATTAGACTGTGCATCGATGGTTGTGAAATCTTGTTCCAACGTATCTCAGCGAGATTCAGGTCGTTTGTAGGATCACGTGGCAAAGTGCTGCTTTTCAATTAGTAGCTTTTCCACTGACGGGATTAGCATTGGTGTCGTCGTGCCCAATTATATTTTCCAAAAGTCTTGCCTTGAAAGTCGTGTGTGATATACTTCGACGGCCGTGGACGTATAATTTACGTTTCATGTGTTTTCTTGTGCACTAGCACAACTTTACATGTTTTCCACTTGCGTTAATAGTCTATGATAACGCATTGGAAATCCTTATACTTTTGATGGCGTCCCAACTTAAAGGGTTTCCATTGTTTATATTGTCACACGAGTTACGAGGTAGATGATCAAACGAAATAATGTTTGATATCGGAATTATAGATATATGCAAGAGATTCCTGATAAAGAAATCTAGATTTATTATTGACACATATGCTTGTGCTTTATTCCAAATTGTCAATTCTTATGGTTTTTGGATTTCCTTATAGATCTATATAATCATATATTTCACATGCTGTAATATACATACCCTTTATAAGGTCAATGTATTTAACAGATTCATATTTCCAAAAACAAGTCAAATATCAGGTCATGATACTATTTAGGGAAATCTTGTCACTTGTTTGACATTTTATATACCTTCTTACCCGGTTCTAGCCGGAGAGGTAACCCCGTTATATCCGGACAAACTGGAGAGTCTGCTACACCATACCCAGTCTTGCCGAAGAAAATTTTGTATTTCCCTTAAATAGTATTTTTCTTAAATCATGATTTGGAAAGTGTATTATGACTTTCAACAAAGACTAAGCAAATTAGTCTTCACATGACGGATCGTATTCTAGAACAAAGTAGTACCAATAAATAAGAAATAATAGTGGTCAAGTGTTATTGCTTATTTATTATACTTGCAACGTTCTAGTTATCATTCTCACGGCATACCAAAACCCATCACACTTTATTTACACAAGTACTTAGCTTATCTCGAAGCTTATACTAAGGCATATTTTCTTAAGTTCAAGTCTAAATGCTATCAGGTGTGCTACCAGTTAATAGCAATCTCCTAACTCTTTTATATAAGCTTAGGTATTATTATCACAACACCTATAGGCTTAAATTAGTGGCTCTGATACCACCTTCTATCACGACCCCCGACCCCACCCTGGACGGAATCGGGAGCCGCGGGTAGCCAAGTGGTACCGGTGGTTATTTTGAAAGTATTGGAGCGGAAATTTCATCAGGACCGTGAGTTAGGAAAAATATCAGAGTTTAGGAAACACCAGATTTTTATTTACTAAATAGATGGGATAAAACCATGTGTTGAAAGGTAGCTTTAATATAGGATAAACCCGAATACATAAAACAACTTTTCTTAATTTAATTTAATTGATAAAATGAGCCACTTCTGTAAGCCTTGTTGGTGCCGCATCCAACTCTAATTCCTGATCTACTGTAATTACCTGAAACACGTTTTAAAAAGATTTGGTCAGCGGGAAATACTGGTGAGTTCATTCAGGTTTTTATAAAATGACTTTTAGTTATGAATTATAGCATAAGAGCGATTACAATGGCTTCTATCTTATTTTTATCTGGCGCCGTGTCACCTGGTGACGATGGTCATACCACTATTGGGTCTTTCCCCAAGTAGTGACGTTTATCACTGTTAGGATTTATTAGCCTAACCGTGAGAAATTAGTAATGTGCACAATACCCCACTAGCCAGTGATTTAAGATAATCACGACTTAATCCCTGTAATTATAACTTTTGAAAATGGAGTATTGTAAAACATTTGATAAAAGAGAATGACTCACATTGCAGATTTATACGGGCAGAGTTTAGCCTATTGATTAGCCTTGTAACCTAATTTAAAATAACAATGCACACGAACTAGGTCAGTAACTAATACAACATTTACGATAACTCACGAGATTAAAACCCTCACAACGAATGACAAAGTGCAATACTTAAACATCCATCGAATTTACGACGAATGACAAAGTATAACCGTAATTTGAGCAGCACTTAAACATTCATCGGATAGTTTCAATCGATCAGACATTGAATCGTAGCAGCGATTGAGTTAATACCCTGTATCGTAGCAGCACCCCACTAATTTGAAAGTAAAATTCGAGCAGAATATGATTGATTTTGAAAGTTTCGTCGACACCAGTGAACTGCTCATGACCCGCTCTATTTATAGCTGGAAATTGGGTCTCACGCGGCCCGCGTGAGCCCTCCTTTAACCTTTACTTGGCCCGCGAGGCCATAAAGGTGGCGGTAAGGGTTGCTGAGTCATCGGTGGTTGTGACACGTGGACAACATGTGTCCCTTAAGCTTATCCGGAGATCTGTCTTGCTGTCGCGGCCCGCGTAAGCCTAGGCTTACCCTTACGTGGCCCGCCTGAAGACCAGAATTCTTGATTTCTTGATTTTCCATGCACAGTAGGGTTTCAGGGGTCCGGGTTTTCACTTACGGAGCATTTTAGGACATTTTTGGGCGAGTCGTTACAGATTGAAGCCAAAACATGAATTTCACAAGAACCCATGATGACATCATCCTAGAACACATTAAATCTAGTGATTTCACGGTTAAAAGTTAAGATTTAAAAGATAAAAAGGTGAAGGAGTGCGTGTAGATCAAGAAAGTACAAGATTTAGGTTGAAAACTTACAAGAATCACAGGAAATCGAGAGGAAGAAGCTTGAGAGTGCGGCTGGGTCGAGTGGGAGCTGTCACATCTCAAATGATGTGATAGGTTGGTATTTATAGGGTTTCCCAAAAAGGAAAGTGTGAATGGATAGGGTGGGTCACCGATCGGGTGGTTGTCCGATCGGGTGGCAATCCGATCGGGTGGCCATCTGATCGAGTTGTCACTCGATCGAGTGGCTCCGACGAGTTAAGTTGCAATGTTTCATTTCGTGCGTTGGGTTCTGTGATGCGATAGAGTTATCCATTAATCCCAACTACTATATCTAACATGCAATCATCCTAATTAGCTTGCGTTTAGCGTTTGCGATTCGATTGCGATAGCGTTGCGAGTGTGTTTTGATTAATCACCACAATATTAACATAAATAAACATGCACAGGTAACACCTAAAAGAATATCCATAACGCATAACTCGAGTTGCGAATGCGATAAGCGATAAAGCGATAAAACATGCGATAAACAACGATTAAATCTCGATTATTAATAAGTACTCCACATAATACAACTAACGTAAATAAATAAATAGACTATCTATAAGTCAAAGAAGTCAAAACAGGAGTTGTGCAAGGAGTGACAGATCGCAATTAGCAATCTTTTCTTCCTTTGACTTCAATCTTGACTTTGACTTTGACTTTCAAAACACGGGGTGTTACAGCCTCCCCTACTTAAGGGAATTTCATCCCGAAATTAGGCTGAAGCCGTAACAAACAACTGTGGGTACTTCGCCTTCATGTCGCTTTCGAGTTCCCAAGTGAACTCTACGCCTCGTTTGCCTTCCCATCGAACCTTCACAATGGGAATGCGCGAGCGTCTGAGCTGCTTGGTTTGGCGGTCCATAATCTCAACAGGCTTCTCCACGAAGTGTAGTGTTTCGTTCACTTGAAGATCCTCAAGTGGTACGTACAATTCATGCTCAGCCAGGCACTTTCTGAGGTTCGAAACGTGGAAAGTCGGATGGACGTTGCTAAGTTCCTCCGGTAGTTCGAGTCTGTATGCCACTTTTCCGATCCTTTCCAGAATCTTAAAGGGTCCAACATATCGAGGCGCGAGTTTCCCTTTCTTGCTGAATCTGACCACACCCTTCCAAGGTGAAACCTTTAGGAGTACGTAGTTGCCAACGTCAAATTCAAGGGGCTTGCATCGTCTATCGGCATAACTTTTCTGACGACTCCGAGCTTTTAATAGATTGTCTCGAATTTGGAGGATTTTGTCAGTCATTTCTTGCAATAGCTCAGGACCGGTTAATTGCGAGTGACCGATCTCGTGCCACACAATAGGCGACCGACATCTTCTTCCGTATAATGCCTCAAATGGTGCCATTTGAATGCTGGAATGATAACTGTTATTGTATGAGAATTCGACTAAGGGTAAGTATGCGTCCCAATTACCACTGAAATCTATGACACACGAATGGAGCATGTCTTCAAGGGTACAGATCATTCTCTCAGTCTGACCGTCGGTTTGGGGATGAAAAGTGGTACTTAGATTAAGCGTAGTACCGAGAGCAGATTGAAACGTTTCCCATAGACGCGAGGTAAACCGACCATCGTGGTCAGAGATGATGTCGCGAGGCGTCCCATGTCGACAAATGACCTCATTGGTGTAGATTCGGGCTAATTTGTCTACCCTGTAGTCTTCTCGTATTGGCAGGAAATGAGCAGATTTGGTCAAACAGTCAACGACAACCCAGATGCTGTCGTGACCTGATGGCGTGCGCGGAAGTTTCGTTATGAAGTCCATAGCTATACTCTCCCATTTCCACATGGGAATCTCGGGTTGGACGAGCAAGCCAGAGGGTCTTTGGTGCTCGGCCTTGACCTTCGAGCAAGTCAGGCACTTCGAAACATATAGAGCGATATCCCTCTTCATGCCCGGCCACCAGTACTTGTAGCGGAGGTCCTGGTACATTTTATTGGTACCGGGATGAATAGAATATCGGGACTTGTGGGCTTCGTCCATCAAAATCCGTCGTAAATCGGTCCGCTTAGGGATCCAAATTCGGTCCAGATAATGGAATATCCCATTTGACTTATTCACTAGCTGGGCTCCATCGTTGAGAATCCTTTCCTTCTTCAAAGTACGCTCGGTAAAGTAAGCATGTTGGGCTTCGTGGATGAGGGTTTCGAGATGATGCTGGGCTTGAACATTACAAGCGCTGTGCAGATAGCTTCGTCGGCTTAGAGCGTCGGCAACGACATTTGCTTTGCCAGGATGATAACGAATCTCATAGTCATAATCTTTGAGAAGTTCCACCCATCGGCGTTGACGCATATTAAGTTCTTTCTGGCTGAAGATGTGTTGTAGGCTCCTATGGTCGGTGAAGACCGTACACTTTGTACCATAAAGGTAGTGTCGCCAAATCTTCAATGCAAAAACAACTGCGCCTAGCTCGAGGTCATGAGTTGTGTAGTTCTTCTCGTGGATCTTGAGCTGACGAGACGCGTAAGCGATAACCTTGTCCCGTTGCATGAGAACACAACCAAGACCAAGGTTCGAGGCATCACAATAGACAATGAAGTCATCATTTCTGTCGGGTAAAGCAAGGACGGGAGCATTGCAAAGCATATGCTTGAGGGTTTGAAAGGCAGTCTCTTGTTGGGTTCCCCAAACAATAGGCTTGTCTTTATGCGTGAGAGAAGTAAGCGCCACAGCGATTTTGGAGAATCCTTCGATAAATCAGCGGAAATAGCCCACTAGTCCGAGAAAAGAACGGACTTCAGACGGGTTCTTAGGCGCAACCCAACTCTTAACAACTTCGATCTTCGCGGGGTCGACGTGAATACCTTGACTATTGACAATATGACCGAGGAATTGAACCTCCTCTAGCCAAAATTCACACTTGGAGAACTTGGCGTAGAGTCGATTCCCCTGGAGTAGCTCGAGAACCAAACGTAGATGTTGCGCGTGTTCGGTTTTCAATTTGGAATAGATCAGGATATCATCGATGAACACGATGACGAAGCGGTCGAGAAATGGTTTACACACGCGATTCATCAGATCCATGAAAACCGCGGGTGCGTTGGTTAAACCAAAAGGCATAACAACAAACTCATAGTGGCCGTAATGAGTGCGAAAAACGGTTTTGGGTATATCCTCCTCTTGAATACGTAACTGGTGATAGCCTGAGCGTAGATCGATCTTCGAGAAACATGACGCACCTTGCAACTGATCAAACAAATCATCGATACGAGGCAGGGGATAGCGATTCTTGATTGTCAGCTTATTCAATTCCCTATAGTCGATACACATTCGGAACGACCCATCCTTCTTTTTGACGAAAAGGACTGGTGCGCCCCAAGGAGAGGTGCTAGGGCGAATGAAGCCTTTATCAAGTAATTCCTGGAGCTGACTCGAGAGTTCACGCATTTCGGACGGAGCGAGTTGGTAAGGAGCTCTAGCAAAAGGATTTGCTCCAGGAATGAGGTCGATACGAAAGTCGATATCACGACTTGGCGGAAGACCTGGAAGTTCATCGGGAAAAACGTTGGGGAATTCACAAACAACAGGTACCTGGTTTACCGCCATTTCCTTCTTTTCCTTCTCCGTTACTATAATGTTAGCCAAGAAAGCTCTGTATTCCTTGCGGAGATACTTGCTAGCTTGGACACACGACATGAGCTTGAGACCCTTCGAAGCAGTTTCACCATAAACACATAATAAATCACCATTAGCAAGCGAGAATCGAATCATCTTATCGAAGCAAACAACTTCAGCATGGTTTTCTCGAAGAAAGTCCATGCCTACTATGACGTCAAAACTACCGAGCTGCATCGGAATAAGGTCGATAGGGAATATGTGATTGTTGAGTTCGAGAGTACAATCACGAAGAACAGAATTGACAGCGACAGTTCTTCTGGTGGCAACTTCGACATCGAACGACGAGGAGAGATAGGCGCGCTTACGATTAAGGAGCTTTTCAAATTCAAACGACACAAAACAGTTATCGGATCCAATATCAAACAAAGACGAAGCATATACACCATTCACAAGGAACGTACCATTGACCACGTTGTTATCAGCCTGAGCCTGGCGCGCATTGATGTTGAAGGTTTGGGCGCGTGCTGTTTGCTGCTGTTGCTGTTGTTGTTGCTGAGGCTGCTGCTGCTGGGGCTCTTGTTTAACCACCCTGTTGGGACACATGTTTGCGAAGTGGTTGGGATCACCACACGTAAAACAAGCTCTAGGATGAGCAGCGATTGCAGGAGGTGGTTGTTGTTGACCCTGAGGGGCAGTAAGAAGAGCTTGTTGAGTAGGAGCTGGAGCTTCGGCCTGACGAGGTCCAGTACGGCAGTTGGCGGTGAAGTGGCCATACATATTGCAGTGCACGCAGTATCGACAGGCGATCCCTACTGGGTGATGATAAGTACATGTCGGGCAGGCAGGGTGAGGGCCTGTGTATGCACGCTTCGCAGGCGGTGCATAGGCAACTGGTGCTGCAGCTGATCGGTGTTGAGGTTGCTGTTGAGCTGCTATAGCTTGAAGTGGGGCAGCAGTGGTAGTGACAGCACAGTTCTTGTTGCTGGAGTTGTTGTTCTTCCTCTTGCGACGAGAGGAATTTGAAGATTGAGGAGCGGCGGTGGTTTCAACAGTTGCAGCGGTAGTAGCTTGATGCAGGTTCTTCGAGGCTTTGTCCCAGACACCAGCCTTGACTCGCTTGTCGTTTATCTCAGCGGAGAGCAGATAAGTTTCCTCGATTG
>JARYGA010028686.1:0-36385 GCA_030545235.1 Helianthus tuberosus
GAATTTTCTTGTTCTTACACTAAGCAAAGCCAATTGATGCAAAATGTCCATCTCTTCTAAGTCAGTGGTATCAAAGTGTTGCAAATCATTTAGTTCAAAACACAAATTATCTGACATCTGGTTTTCACAATTTGCAGTAAAAGCATAATTTGCAGAGTGAGAATCAAAGTTGTTAAAATTTCCACCAGCAGTTATATCAATAAAATGATCAAAACTCAGATCCTTACTACTACTACCAGATTCTTCCTGACCAAAAATAGTTGTGCTGCCAAATGCATAGTCATCAGCAACTTTGCCAGACTCTTGCAACTTCTTTTTCTGGTTTAACTCTCTTTCATAGGTCAGGAGTCTACCATGAAGTTGGGTCAGGGTCAGATCTTTGAACTCAGCTGAATTTCTAATTACAAAAGCAACTGTGTCCCATTTTTCAGGTAGTGATCTAAGAAACCTGCTATTTTGTGTTGAATTAGGAAATGTAACTTTAACAAGTCTTAGCTCACTAATGAGATAGCTAAATCGCTCAAACTGTTGGGTTAATGATTCACCCTTGATGTGACAAAAGGTTTCATACTGCTGATTCAGAATTTCCCTATTATTTTCAATCACTTCTTCTGTTCCCCCAAACTGTTCCTTCAGTGCATCCCATAGCTCTTTGGCACTGTTACAATGTAACAGCCCAACATAGATTTCATTGGGTAATGCAGATGCAATGATGCTAAATGCTTTGGCATCGAGTTCGAACTTTTGGAAATCAGTTTCAGTATAATTTTCAGGTTTTTTAGGTTCGAACTTCTTTGTATCCTCAGCACTTGGCACCATGGGAACGTGTGGTCCAAAAACAACAGATCTCCAACATCCGGTGTTCTGTTGAGCAAGGATGTGACCCATCCTTCTCTCCCAGATGTTGTATTCATTACGTTTAAGCATGGGTGGTTTGAAAAGAGAGCCAATGTTGTTCTTATCATCTTGTGATTGTGACGTCATCCTGGTTGTTTTACAGGCACTGATTAGTCAACTTTGATGGTGATTAAACCTTACACTGTTTTTCAACAAAATGAACAAACTATCAGTATCAGCGATTGTGAGCTGAACTATTTATGTCAAAATGATTGTTAAATCAAATTTTGACTGTCCGAGCTCTGATACCAATTGTTAGGATCTGAGTTTGGTTTTGATTGTGTTTAACGTTTGAATTAAGATGAACAATGAAAGAGATGTGCAGCGAAATATTAATGGAAACAAACTTTTCACAATCAAACAGGAGAATTGCTTTAAACACACATTTTCAACAATGAACCGAATGCTTAAATTTATTCCAAACACCGATTACAATTGCATGTATGCAACAAACTCCCCCTCAGCCTGAGCTCACAATGATTTGTTCGTACAGGAAGAAAGATGGTGAAGAGCTGATAGAATAGTACAAGGTACTGTTCTATTTATAGGCACGGATAAACCACTGTGGCATCTTTGCTGACGTCACCATGAAAGTGACATCTAACCTCCTAACAAACTCTAACCTCTGATATATACAAGTACTGCTATGCTAACAACTGTTATTACAATTCATTACATAAAGACAAACTAAACTACTGCTGAATCCTTCCACTGATGTGAACCCAGCAGCACTTGATATAACCCAGCAGTGCTTGACTCAAGGCAGTAGATTGAACAGCATGGCTTTAGTCTTCATCAGTCTTTGCGGTTGTAGGTCAGCAGTTGTACCGATCAGTAGATAAGAGGTTAGCAGATGTTGAAACCACTTTCAAGGGGAGAGACTTGTATACACAACATCTGCTTATTCTGGATCCACTGCTCTGATCCAGTTTTGGCTTTAATTATCTGTTCCTCTGATAGGGTTCAATCCCAACAAGAAACTTGCTAGAATCTATACCGATGAAATTATATGTCGTCATGGCATACCTCTTGACATAATCTCAGACCGTGATGGTCGATTCACATCACGTCTTTGGCAAACTTCTCAATCCGCTATGTGATCTCATTTGAATCTTAGCACGGCCTTTCATCCTTAAACGGATGGACAGACCGAGCGTACTATTCAAACCCTAGAGGATATGCTCCGTTCTTGTGTCTTCGACTTTGGTGGTAACTTGGATGTACATTTACCATTGATTGAGTTCTCGTACAACAACAGCTATCATTCCAGTATTCAGATGGCTCCTTTCGAAGCTTTGTATGGCCGCAAGTGCCGATCTCCTCTCAGCTGGCATGAGATTGGTGACAAGCAGTTTACTGGCCCTGAAATCATTCAAGAGACAATGGATAAGATTCTTCAGATCCGTGATAACTTGATCAAGGCTAGGAGCAGACAAAAGAGCTATGCTGATAATAGGCGTAAGCCTCTGGAATTTGATATTGGTGACCGAGTCCTTCTCAAGGTATCTCTCTGGAAGGGAGTAGTTCATTTTGGTAAGAAGGGAAAGCTCGATCCTCGCTATGTGGGTCCTTTCACGATAATCGAAAAGATTGGCAAGGTGGCGTACAGACTTGACCTGCCACAAGAACTAAACAACGTGCATCCAGTGTTCCATGTATCTAATCTACGTAAATGCCTAGCGGACAAAGAACTGCAGGTTCCCCTTGAAGACTTGCAAATAAATGAAGCTGTACACTTTGTGGAGAAACTGGTCGAAATCATGGATCAGGGGGTCAAGAGACTGAGGCGCAGCAAAATTCCCATAGTCAAGGTTCGATGGGAAGGGAAGCGTGGCGCCGAATTCACTTAGGAACTGAAAAGTGAGATGAAGACCAAGTATCCGCAGCTCTTCGAGCAGTCTTCTTCCTAGATTTCGGGGACGAAATCTCCTAAAGGAGGGGAGACTGTAATGCCTGCGTCCCTATACTTTTGGCTAATTGTCACTTTTAGCCCCTATACTATGTGATACTTTATACTTTTGACGCTTGGTGAATCTTATGCTATGATACTTGATACTTGGAAACTATGATTCTTGATACTTGATACTTGGAAACTATGATTCTATGAGACTTGATTCTATGATTCTTGATACTTGGAAGCTAGAATCTTGACTCTTGATGCTTTGGTGCTTGACTCTTGAGGCTCGTGAAACTTGAGACTTGGTTGAACGAGGGACTGAGGTCATATCACTGGCGGAAACTATGGAAACTATGAAACTATGAGAAACCTTTGTGTTAATAATATAATCTAGTTATGTGATACTATTACCCAATAACACACAACGTAACGCTTAATATATCTCGCAAATGAATCAAAGACGGGAACGCGGAGAGGATAGGATTGACCGAATGGCAATCCGATCGGATGACCATCCGATCGGATAACCAACTGATCGGATGGCCATTCGACCGAGCTGCCATTCGATCCACTGTACACCACCTTCACTCCCTCTGACACTATAAATAGGCCTGTCACATCATCATTCTCACTGATGTGACAGCCTCACTCAATCCATACGCACGCACTCCACTTTTTCTCCATTTCTTGGCGATTTCGGTACGTTTTACACTAGATTCTTGTGCAACTTTGATCTACACATCATTCCCTACATGATTCTTCTTTGAAATCTCACTTTTCACCATGAAATCTCTAAGATTTGAGCTCGGGAAGGTGGTGTCATCATGGTGGTTTGTACAAACTTTAGAGTGATGTCATTCCGTTCAAGATCTAGCTCAGATCTAAGGAATTTAATGTGTTTTTACACTGAATCTTAACTAAATCTAGACTTTTTAACTAAAACTTATGTTTATCTTCATCTTTTCTTAAAACTTTTACCTAAAAGCGGTGAGATCTGGATCTAAACGGACTGTAGACTTGATGATTCGTCTGGAGTTGGTTGGAGAAGGATTGTGGACGGAGAAGATGACCGGAGTATGAATTCTGACACAAGCACCAACATGAACGGACGAACGAACGGACTGGGGTGATTCCCATCTGAACAGATCCACTGTACACTGTCGTCATCTCAATACGTACCATGTCGCCGTGGTTTAAACAGAAACTTAGAAAACTTTACAAGGTTGTGAACGGGACAAGGACAACCTAATCGAATGGAAATCCGATCGGATAGCCATCCGATCGAACAACCTTCCGATCAGGCGATACTTGCCTCTTAACCTTAAACACTTTGAAACTTAAATACTTGATCGTCGAATGGCAATCCGATCGGATAGCCATCCGATCGAACAACCATCCGATCAAGGTGACATGTCTCTTGGAATCTTTCAACACTTGGAAACTCTTTCAGAAACTTGATCACTTGGTATCAATTTGGAATCATGACACTTGAAACGAACGACCATTCGATCGAATGGCCATCCGAACGGATGACCATCCGATCGGATGGCAATTCGTCTCACACTCACGACAGCCACATCAATCGAATGGCAATCCGATCGGAATCGGACAGCCATCCGATCCAGTGACTGACTCGACACTTTGCGCAATCTCGTTGTTTTGCCTGACTCTTATCTGTTGTAAACTAATCAGGCTAACTCTAAAGATGTCACACCCCCAAAATCCACCATGCGGAGTATCACCACTTGGAGGCGTGACACGACCAGGATCGAGCCACCAGTCATATTGAACAACGTAATTAAGTAAACAAAACCAACCACGATACAGTTGGTGACCAAAAGCTAGTTAACCAAGTTCAAATTAAACAGCGTAAGCATTAAAGGTAAAACCCAAAACATAAGTTCAATAAGTTCATAAAGTTCAAATGTTAAGCACGGAACATAACAGTTCATATCCCACAATGACCTCCTCCTCGTGCAAGCTCCATAAGCATCTAACGACCTATAAGGCATGTAACAACGAGTCAACAACAAAGTTGAGTGAGTTCACAGTTGGTTGTTTAGTTTTAATTTGTTACCGAAAACATGGTTTGTCTTTTGCTGGCTTACTTGCCGTGGGGGTTACCCCATAGTTGAAAATATGAATAACCAGTTCCTTCTTTATTACCCAAACCATATCCATAATCAGTGGGGGCTTCCACATGTGAACCACTAGACCGTTACCATATCGACTACAAACGAAAGTAAGTTGTGCGCTACGTCAATGTCTATCATCATTGACAGTTTGCCATAGTCCATTAGTACACGCCTGTCCGACTAGCACGGTGTGAGGTTTGTTAAACCTAATAGCGCTATTAACTAATGACCCGCTCGCCATTGGCCTCGGCGATTAAGTCGATATAAAATGAGGGACTTAATGATAGAGTTTTGTCTAGTAATTTTTAAGGTTGTTGTCCTACCCAAGGAGGACGAACGTACGTATTCTACCCAAGGAGAATACGCAGGATTAATATTGGCTTCCTACCCATGGAGGATGGCGGTACATATCCTACCCAAGGAGGATATGTAGATTCCGTTTTAATTCTTTAACCCATTCCCAACCACCGGGAATCCCATGCCTTAGAAAGTGTGTGAACTCACCTTGGTTTGCTCGGTTGGATTAGTTACTCTAATAATCGGGAATTAAGCACGTCCTAATAAGGTACAGATAACAATCAGTTTCTCGTGCATGCATAACACGTATCCTACATACGTTTTATCTACTCATTACTTCTATCACATACCACACAATTCAAATGTCACACTCTGACTTTTGTGGAAAGATCATAGTTAAAAATTCACTTGTAACACTTGTTAGAAAATATTTTCTATGTGTTGGAATTTAGAAAAATTTCGCCATAGTTTCCTGTGTAAATGGAGGCGTCCATGCTAATAAGCATATCATTTTCTTTTCTGAAAATCATTCAAACAATCAACAACAATTTACCAAGAGCAAACAATTCCATTTACAAACCAACATGAACTTGATGTTTCATAAAAACGCGTAGTAACTTGGTATGGCGTTTAGTGGGTTTAGTTACCCTCCAAAGTGTGTTTACTTTTGCTAAAATCTCCTTCTCGGGATTTTTGGATGTTCACAACTTGTGAACATATTTTACAAAAATATTTATTTACAACATTTTCATGTGTCACTAGTATCCATATACTTACTTTATTTCCAAAATAGTGTAAGGATCATGATCTTTCAAAACCGTCTTTTAAACTTGGTTTATTTAGGAAAATCATTCACAAGTCTTGGGTTTACAAGTTTACTAGTTCACTAGGTTTATTATTTTGCAAGAAAATCATCTTTCTTTCAAGTTCATGTTTAGACTAGAAGATGATTATTTCATGTAAGCACATAATCATCTCCTAACTTGCTAAACAATGTTTTTAATCATAATCTAGCAAGTTCTATGTTGTGATCAACATCAATATTAACAAGCAATCATCATGTATTTAACAACATAATCAAAACAACTTCATACTAACATTATTTCATCTTGTTTCATCATGTTTCATCTTCTTTAAGCTTATGTTTCATGATTCAAGATTCAAGTCCTTTAGTGTTCATATGTTTCATCATAATATATCTATTAACCACTAAAAACATGGAGTAAATAAGGATTAACAAGATGCTTACAACTATCTTAAAGCTAGGGAAGAACACTAGTGAAAATGTGAAGGATAATAGCAAACGAAGGTGGTCCTTCAAGTTCCGAGAACACCAAGCTTCGTTGAACACCTTGTAGCACCTTAAAGTACACTTGGATTACTTGAATGAAAATTGAAAATGGTGGTGATGTATGGGGGTGTTTCGGCCGAGGGTATAGAGAGGGAGAGAGAGGGTGAGTTTGTGAAGTGAAGAAGATGATAAGTTGGTTAGTTCTTATAACCTACAATTCCCTTTTATCCTTAAGTCCATATGCTTCATAAATACCAACATATCCAATTAAGATCTTTGCCAAATCCAAGAAGAGATTTAGGAAGGATTTGGATGATTTATGAAAATCTTAAGGTGGGGCCACCATGGGGCCGATTCTAACATGGGGGGGGGGGGGTTATTTGAAAATTATTATGGTAAATAATTCAATTAGTGGAAGGTTAAAGTGTCAAGTCTAGTGTTTAGTGTGTTACATGCTTTATGTAGTGTGTCTAAGTGTTCGGGAACCAAGACTAGCTCAGAAAAAGTGAAACAATGTTTTTAACAATATTTTGGTGTTCCGGGTAATGTCCGGTTGTTCGGTTAAATACTGTTCCGTTAAAGTGCTAAGTTATATTGTATAGTGTCTTTTATGTATCTTTTTGTAACACGTTTAATTCCCAACACTTAGGAAAGCATACAGGACCATTTAATCAATTTTCTGCACAAGACTAGTATGTTAAAAAGCACATATAAGTATGACACGGAAATCAGAAAGCAGTAAAGTAATTCAGCACAGTCATCAAGCACTTTTAATTAACATTAATAAATCGTACGGATACATGTAATTATGAGGGTTGTCACATTCTCCCCCTGTTAAGAAAATTTCATCTCGAAATTTAGCATGTGTCTACTGAGGAAGCTAGTTAAGTTGCGTGGTTTTCCTGGGGTGTCACATCATCCCCCCGTTGGTTTGGAATTTCGTTCCGAAATTCTGCAGTAGCTTCAGCCTCAGTAGTGGTTGCACTTTTCTCAAACAGCTGGGGATACTTGAGTTTCATTTGGTCTTCTCATTCCCATGTATACTCTGGGCCTCGACAGGAGTTCCAACGAACTCGAACAAGAGGTATTCTGGTACGCTTGAGAACTTTAACATCTCGATCAGTAATTCCTACTGGTTCCTCGATGAATCGCAACTGGTCGTTAATTGTGAGCTCCTTAAAGGGGACTATGAGGGTCTCATCTGACAGACACTTTTTCAGATTTGACACGTGGAATACGTTGTGAACTCCGCTGAGTTCTTCAGGTAGATTCAACTTGTAAGCGACTTTGCCAATTTTCTCAGTGATTTCGAACGGTCCGACATAACGCGGATTGAGTTTGCCTCGTTTGCCAAAATGAACTACACCTTTCCAAGGTGAGACTTTGAGTAGCACCCGGTCCCCAACCTGGAACTCGAGTGGTTTCCTTCGCTTATCAGCATAGCTTTTCTGACGGTCACGAGCTGCCGCCATTCGCTGTCGTTTCTGAGAAATCTTCTCGGTTGTATCCACTACAAGTTCTGGGCCTGTGATTTGGCTGTCACCAACTTCTGCCCAACAAAGAGGTGATCGACATTTACGTCCATACAATGCCTCAAACGGAGCGGCTTGGATACTGGTGTGGTAACTGTTGTTATATGAAAACTCCACTAATGGGAGGTGTTTTTCCCAGCCATTACCAAAGTGGATTACACATGCCCTAAGCATGTCTTCAAGGGTTTGGATGGTGCGTTCAGATTGCCCATCCGTCTGTGGATGATATGCCGTGCTCATGTCTAATCGAGAGCCAAAGGACTTGTGCATAGCTTGCCACAGTTCAGATGTAAAACGTGAGTCACGATCAGAAATGATGGAGGTTGGCACTCCGTGCCTTGATACTACTTCCTTTAGGTAGATGTCTGCTAGAGTAGAAAACTTGTCGGTTTCCTTGATAGCCAAGAAGTGTGCAGACTTCGTCAATCGATCCACTATCACCCAAATGGTATCATTTCCGTGTTGAGATCTAGGCAGGCCAGTAACGAAATACATGGAAATTTGCTCCCATTTCCATGTCGTGATCTCTGGTTGTTGGAGTAGGCCTGATGGTTTCTGATATTCAATCTTGACCCTCGCATAAGTCAAACATTTACTGACGTAGGTTGCTATGTTGGCTTTCATGCTAGGCCACCAATACGTAGTCTTGAGATCGTGGTACATCTTATCCGAACCAGGATGTACCGAATAACGAGACTTGTGCACTTCATCCATCACAAGCTCGCGTAAGTTTCCGTAAAGTGGGACCCAGATGCGCCCTGTTACAAAGTAGGCGCCGTCTTCCTTTTGTTCCAACCGCTTCCTCGATCCTCGTAAGGACTCAGCCCTGATGTTCTCTGCTTTCAACACTTCGACCTGAGCTTCTTGTATCTGAGCGGGAAGACTATATTGGATGGTAAGTTATAGCACTCGCACGCGCTTAGGTGTAGTATCCTTTCGACTGAGGGCGTCGGCCACAACGTTGGCTTTGCCCGGATGGTACTTGATCGCACATTTGTAATCATTCAAGAGCTCGACCCATCGACGTTGTCGCATGTTTAATTCCTTTTGCTTGAAGATATGCTCGAGACTCCTGTGATCGGTGTAAATGGTGCACTTGGTACCGTACAGGTAATGTCTCCATTTCTTAAGTGCGAAAACAACTGCTCCCAATTCCAAGTCGTGCGTAGTGTTGTTCCTTTCGTGAACTTTAAGTTGGCATGATGCGTAGGCAATGACCTTGTCACGTTGCATCAACACGCAAGCAAGTCCTTGGATGGAAGCGTCGCAGTAAACCACAAAATCATATGTGCCTTCAGGAAATGAGAGGATAAGCACACTACAAAGTCTGTCTTTTAAGTGCTGAAATGCGGACTCCTGTGCATCACCCCAACAATAGGTGACACCCTTCTGAGTCAGTGAAGTGAGAGGTTGCGCAATCTTTGAGAAATCCTTGATAAACCTTCTGTAATATCCTGCCAAACCCAAGAATTGGCAGATTTCTGTTGGTGTACGGGGTGCAGGCCAGTTCTTGATTGAGTCTACCTTGGATGGATCAACATGAATCCCATCCTTGTTTACCACGTGGCCTAGAAAGTGGACTTCGCGAAGCCAGAAGTCACATTTCGAAAATTTGCCATACAACTGCTATGTTCGAAGAAGTTCCAAAATAAGCCTCAGGTGTTGCTCGTGTTCTTCCTGACTCTTCGAATAGATCAGGATATCATCGATGAAAACAATGACAAACTTATCCAGGTAAGGCTTGAACACTCGATTCATGAGATCCATGAAGACTGCAGGTGCATTCGTCAATCCAAAAGGCATAACCAGAAACCCGTAATGCCCATAACGAGTCCTGAATGCCGTTTTAGAGATATCCTCGTCTCGGACTCTCAGTTGATGGTAACATGACCTCAGGTCAATCTTGGAATAGAAACTCGACCCTTGCAACTGGTCGAATATGTCATCAACGCGTGGAAGAGAATAACGATTCTTCACGGTCACCTTGTTGAGTTCGTGGTAGTCTATACACATTCTGAAGGTACCGTCTTTCTTTTTCACAAATAGTACTGGAGGTCCCCAAGGCTAAGAGCTAGGACGTATGAAACCCTTTTCCAAGAGTTATTGTAGTTGCGTGGACAGTTCTTCAAGTTCTGATGGAGCTAGACGATAAGGTGCACGAGCTATTGGTGCTGCTCCAAGAGCTAGCTCGATTTGAAACTCGACTTGTCGATGAGGCGGAAGACCAGGTAATTCCTCTGGAAATACCTCAGGAAAGTCGTGCACAATAGGAATGTCTTCTATCTTCTTTTCCTCTGAGGATGTATCAGAAACGAGGGCTAGGATGGCAGTGTGGCCCTTTCGCAAACACTTCTAGGCCTTAAGGAAAGAGATGATGCCCACAACAGCACCACTCTTGTCGCCACGAATCACGAGAGGTTCCTCACCAGAACGAGGAATACGGACGATTTTCTCCTTGCAGATAATCTCCGCTTGATGCTGAGATAGCCAATCCATCCCAATAACGACGTCAAAACTACCAAGTACGATAGGAATAAGATCGATAGAGAAGGTCTGACCAGCTAAGACGAGGTTACAACCCTTAACTATGTGTGTGGCTCTGAGACTTTTACCGTTTGCTAGCCCTACCGTGTGTTTGGTGTTCAAAAGTGTTGGAGTGCGCTTAAGCATTTAGCTAACTTTTAAGGACAGATAACTAGTATCTCCACCCGAATCGAATAAAACAGTAACAAATAAATCATCCAGAAGAAACATACCCATCACAACATTGGGATCGTTCCTTGCATCACCCTGACCAATCACGAAGGCACGACCTCGGGCGCCATTGCCATTATTGTTACCCCCGTTGTTGCCTCCATTGTTGCCTCCATTGTTGTTCCCGTTTCCTTGGTTGTTGTTGTTCTGATTCTGGTTCAGTTGCGGGCAGTTCCTCTTAAAGTGGCCTTCAGCGCCACACTGAAAGCATCCTTTATTGCCCTGCTGTTGCTACTGCTGGTGGTTCTGTGGAGCTTGTTGTTGTTGTTGGCGATTCTGATTTGCTAGTCGTGCGCCCCTGCAATCCTTTGCTTCATGACCAAACTTGTTACACCTCAGACAACGACCCTTGTGGCACTGCCCGCTATGATGCAAATTACATCGATTGCACTTAGGGTGATTTCCCTTGTATCCACCCTGACCTTGATTCCCAGAAGACAACTGACTGGGGATCCTGTACTCATATGTCTTTCGCTACTGGGACTGAGACTGAACTGAAGTAGAACCCTTGCCCGAATTTCCATCCCACTTGCGCTTGTTATCACTGGGAGCATCAGAGGTAATAGTAGCGCTAATGCGCTTGGGCAGCTTGTTCTGCTCAACTGCCTGATCAGTGAGACGATGAGCCAACCGAATGATTTGCTGAATGGTGCCAAGATTAGCTGAGGTCACGTGGCTCTGAATTTCTGGCACTAAACCCTTAAGGTACAGCTCGATACGCTTGATTGGAGGATCCACCATAGTGGGACACAAGATAGCTAATTCGTTCGATCTCTTAGTGTATGCCTCGATTTCAGACCCCGTCATCTTCAAATTGAAAAATTCCACCTTTAGCTTGTGGATGTCGTCACGACTACAGTACTCTTCTTTGATCAAATCTTGGAAGTCGTTCCATGGGGTGGCATTAGCAACAGCCAGCCCTAGTAGTTGAACCTGTGCTTTCCACCAGGTTAACGCAGCACCTTCGAGTGTTCCAGTAGCAATTTTCACCCTACGATCTTCAGGGCATTCACACATCTCAAAAAGAGACTCAATCTTCTCGAACCAGTGAAGAAGGCCTACAGCTCCTTCTGTGCCGCTGAAAGTACTAGGTCAGCAATCCATGAATGTTTTGAATGTACATACGGGAGGCTGAGCATGTTGACCTGTTGCGCGAGAATAAAAGACAAGTTTAAGCACAAGAGTTGGTTTACGAGAGTAGGATCTAATCATCCTAGGATAGGTCGAAATGGCAGGTTACACCTCCTGCTGGAACTGCTGCGAGTGCCTCAGCAACTCGTTCGTTGATTAGAGCCGTCAGCTGGGCTTGAGTCAAGTTCAGGCGTCCACTCATGATCTTCACATCGAAGGAAACACAAGTAAGAAGGGTGTCGCGAAAGTGCATAAGTGTGGAGTGACAGAAGGGAGCAAACACAGAGGGTTTCCAGCAATAGTTGCTACGCTAACTAAGCATACCATAATCAAATGCGCTACTTAAACTAGCAGGTAGGCAATACGAACATAAACCATATTACCTATAGTGTTGAGTCTTGCACGTGGAGCGAAGCATCAATATGGATCGTTGAGCACTGTACAAGTTATAGTCTGGTTTTATCAAAAAGCTTTTCCCCTTTTTAAAACCAAGTTCACTATAACCAATGGCTCTAATACCAATCTGTCACACCCCCAAAATCCACCATGCGGAGTATCACCGCTTGGAGGCGTGACATGACCAGGATCGAGCCACCAATCATATTGAACAACGTAATTAAGTAAATAAAACCAACCACAATACAATTGGTGACCAAAAGCTAGTTAACCAAGTTCAAATTAAACTGCGAAAGCATTAAAGGTAAAACTCAAAACATAAGTTCCATAAGTTCATAAAGTTCAAATGTTAAGCACGGAACATAACAGTCCATATCCCACAACGACCTCCTCCTCGTGCAAGCTCCATAAGCATCTAACGACCTGTAAGGCATGTAACAATGAGTCAACAACAAATTTGAGTGAGTTCACAGTTGGTTGTTTAGTTTTAAGTTGTTACCGAAAACGTGGTTTGTCTTTTGCTGGCTTATTGCCGTGGGGGTTACCCTATAGTTGAAAATACGAATAACCAGTTCCTTCTTTATTACCCAAACCATATCCATAATCAGTGGGGGCTTCCCCATGTAAACCACTAGACCGTTACCATATCGACTACTAACGAAAGTAAGTTGTGCCCTACGTCAATGTCTATCATCATTTACAGTTTTCCATAGTCCATTAGTACACGCCCGTCCGACTGGCACGGTGTGAGGTTTGTTAAACCTAATAGCGCTATTAACTAATGACCCGCTCGCTATTGGCCTCGGTGATTAAGTCGATATAAAATGAGGGACTTAATGATAGAGTTTTGTCTAGTAAGTTTTAAGGTTGTTGTCCTACCCAAGGAGGACGAACGTACGTATTCTACCCAAGGAAAATACGCAGGATTAATATTGGCATCCTACCCATGGAGGATGGCGGTACATATCTGACCCAAGGAGGATATGTAGATTCCGTTTTAATTCTTTAACCCATTCCCGACCACCGGGAATCCCATGCCTTAGAAAGTGTGTGAACTCACCTTGGTTTGCTCGGTTGGATTAGTTACTCTAATAATCGGGAATTAAGCACGTCCTAATAAGGTACAGATAACAATCAATTTCTCGTGCATGCATAACACGTATCCTACGTACGGTTTATCTACTCATTACTTCTATCACATACCACACAATTCAAATGTCACACTCTGACTTTTGTGGAAAGATCATAGTTAAAAATACACTTGTAACACTTGTTAGAAAATATTTTCTATGTGTTGGAATTTAGAAAAATTTCGCCATAGTTTCCCTTGTAAATGGAGGTGTCCATGCTAATAAGCATATCATTTTCTTTTTCGAAAATCATTCAAACAATCAACAACAATTTACCAAGAGCAAACTATTCCATTTACAAACCAACATGAACTTGATGCTTCATAAAAATGCGTAGTAACTTGGTATGGCGTTTAGTGGGTTTAGTTACCCTCCAAAGTGTGTTTACTTTTGTTAAAATCTCCTTCTCGGGATTTTTGGATGTTCACAACTTGTGAACATATTTTACAAAAATATTTATTTACAACATTTTCATGTGTCACTAGTATCCATATACTTACTTTATTTCCAAAATAGTGTAAGGATCATGATCTTTCAAAACCGTCTTTTAAACTTGGTTTATTTAGGAAAATCATTCACAAGTCTTGGGTTTACAAGTTTACTAGTTCACTAGGTTTATTATTTTGCAAGAAAATCATCTTTCTTTCAAGTTCATGTTTAGACTAGAAGATGATTATTTCATGTAAGCACATAATCATCTCCTAACTTGCTAAACCATGTTTTTAATCATAATCTAGCAAGTTATATGTTGTGATCAACATCGATATTAACAAGCAATCATCAAGTATTTAACAACATAATCAAAACAACTTCATACTAACATTATTTCATCTTGTTTCATCATGTTTCATCTTCTTTAAGCTTATGTTTCATGATTCAAGATTCAAGTCCTTTAGTGTTCATATGTTTCATCATAATATATCTATTAACCACTAAAAACATGGAGTAAATAAGGATTAGCAAGAAGTTTACAACTAGCTTAAAGCTAGGGAAGAACACTAGTGAAAATGTGAAGGATAATAGCAAACGAAGGTGGTCCTTCAAGTTCCGAGAACACCAAGCTTCGTTGAACACCTTGTAGCACCTTAAAGTACACTTGGATTACTTGAATGAAAATTGAAAATGGTGGTGATGTACGGGGGTGTTTCGGCCAAGGGTATAGAGAGGGAGAGAGAGGGTGAGTTTGTGAAGTGAAGAAGATGATAAGTTGGTTAGTTCTTATAACCTACAATTCCCTTTTATCCTTTAGTCCATATGCTTCATCAAGTACCAACATATCCCATTAAGATCTTTGCCAAATCCAAGAAGAGATTTCGGAAGGATTTGTAAGATTTATGAAAATCTTAAGGTGGGGCCACCATGGGGCCGGTTCTAACAAAAGGGGGGGGGTTATTTGAAAATTATTATGGTAAATAATTCAATTAGTGGAAGGTTAAAGTGTCAAGTCTAGTGTTTAGTGTGTTACATGCTTTATGTAGTGTGTCTAAGTGTTCGGGAACCAAGACTAGCTCAGAAAAAGTGAAACAATGTTTTTAACAATATTTTGGTGTTCCGGGTAATGTCCGGTTAAATAGTGTTCTGTTAAAGTGCTAAGTTATATCGTATAGTGTCTTTTATGTATCTTTTTGTAACACGTTTAATTCCCAACACTTAGGAAAGCATACAGGACCATTTAGTCAATTTTCTGCACAAGACTAGTATGTTAAAAAGCATATCTAAGTATGACACAGAAATCAGAAAGCAGTTAAGTAATTCAGCACAGTCATTAAGCACTTTTAATTAACATTAATAAATCGTACGGATACATGTAATTATGAGGGTTGTCACAAAAGAGCTCCCTTTGATCCAATAACAGTTAATCTGTTAGGCAATCACTGTGAGTATACTCGATCCCTTTTTGTTTTAAACTTTGGGATGCAACATGTATTCTATTAAACTATGATACTTGAGACTTTTGGAAACTAAACTCTATCCTATGTGTATGTGAAACTTGTGAGTCTTGTATTCTATTTGTGCTATGTGGACGTTTAATCCAGGGTGTGTAGTTCCACCTTAACAATAGTAGCGCTAAAGGAGATGCACCTCCCCATTATTCTCGGGGGTATTGTTAGGAGGATTCTAGTTTTCCTTGAGACTTGGGAAAACAACAAAGCATCGGGATACTTGGGTTATCACTTGTTGGACTGCGAACATTAGCATGGCTGAAACTATTTTGTTAACATTTACATGATGGATATGAGTTGTTTTAATCTATTATACTATTACTCAAACTTGTATACTCGCCAGTACGTTTTGTACTGACTATATTTTTATACATGATTGCAGGATGACAGGATGCTAGGATTCTTGGAATCAAGCTAGGATGATGCTTAGAAACTCATTTAGATAATTAAATTTTCGAACAATATTTGAGACTTGATGTACTTTGATACTTTGTGATGGTTGTTTGGTTTTAGACAATGTTTAAATGAATCTAATTTATATTGAAACAATAGCGTTATGGAATCTCATGAGCAATCTGAACGCTTAGTGCTCGCACCCCGATGATTCCGCCATCGGTTGGGGTGTGACAACGGGCATGTAGTAACTGGAAGGGTTCGAGTACCGGTAGTCAGGACGTCCTGTCTAGGATTGGCATTCGTATAAATCCGAATTAACGGACTCGTTTGCCTACCTGGGGACTAACTATGAGAGTACGAAGGACCTATTAGGCCAAAGTATGCCACACCAAACGTCGTGTGAACTAACCCCACTTTGAGTTGTCACCGTGTCCGACCAAGGATACCCTCCGACTTTCATACATTACATTCGTGTTTCTCGAGTTTCTCCGGGTTTTAGTGTACGTCACCAGGCTAACACATGCGAACCATACGAAAGCCCGGTAATCATGGGGGCCCACATGATTATGAAGGTGAATATGGCAGCATGCAAGGACCAATTACGAGCAAAGCCCAAGAACACTTTTAAAAGTGTTACCATGAGTTATTGTTTTCCAACACACCCCAAACGTTTTCATTTTATCATATGTTTATATTTTTTTTGCATATCTCTTAGCAAATCCATCAAAATCTCACAACCTCGTTTGCGTTAATTTCAGAAACTCCGGTAAACGCATGGCTGCCCAAATTGCCAAGCAAATAGCTACTGTGATTCCTAACATTATAATCCAAGCCCAACAAGTCATACCTCTTCAAGCCTTCCCAATCACCCAAGTGGCACCCAACCCATCTTACCCAAACAAGAAACCCCACACTGGTCCTCACCATCAATACAACAACTGCCACTACCACCCTCAATTGTGACAACTGTGCTCGGTAATCGATGTACAATGCAAAAAAATGTTAATTATCAATAAAACAATGTGTTTTGGTGTTACTATATGTGCATTTGTGTTTGATGATTTTACGATTCGATTCGATTCTGATTTCAAGCTTTAAATCGCTTTCTGGAAGGTTATACGCAAACTGGTGCATGAACGCAGTCAGTTTAACGTGAAAAACACTCCGGAATAGTGACATAGGCTTAACATACCTAAAATAACCTTTACATAACTTAGAAATAAGTTTTGGATGGTTTGGTGTGTTGAAAACAATTCTATTCGATCGTAGGGACAATTTGTGTCAAACTGTGAAACTATACCGATTCGTATGGTATCGAAGAGTCCAAAACTTGATCATAAGCTAAAGATACCATAAATAACCTAAACATAGCTTAGAAATAAGCTTTGAGTGGTTCGGTGTGCAAAAATATGCTTATTTGATCTTACAGGGACTAAAAGTGTCAAAAACAACGTAAGTTTGCATTTTCGCGCAAATCTTACGTTCTGACCACATTTGGACATCCAAAATTTTTGTACACACTAAAATATTTTGATTTTAGTGATCGGCATGCAAAAATACCGCTCGTTTCGCAATGTCGATCGTTTTCGAGTCCGTTACGATTTCCGTCGTAATTAGCCGAACAACGTAACCATATAGCCAAACGAACCAACATCCATAACATTTTTGAGCAAAATTCAAGTTAAACATACTTTAACTTCATTATGGAGCTTAAAAATGGAGTTGACGGGTGTTAGAAGTGCCAATATGCGACGAAACAAGCTCAGGGGCTGAAACTGTCATTATATGAAAGTTGCTGATCAGATGCAGGGTCCTTACGGACCGTAAGGTTCCCCTTGCAGACTGTAAAGCATGCCCAGTGAACAGAAACTTGATTTTAGCTGCTGTTTTGCAAAATCAGGCCCTTGTTTGCAATTTCCATGTTTTGGGGACCAAGTTATCTCTTCTCCAAGGCTTTGAACCTGCATCCAACAATTGTATGGTCATGATTTCTTGCTTCTTGGCCACACAAACAAGTGTCATGATCTTGTGATCCCATGATCACTATAAATAGCAAGGCCCTTCACTTGTTTCATTGCTCATTTCTCTCATTTCTCCTCTCTAATCTGATTTGGGAGCTCTCTCAAGTGTTTGGAACTTCCTCTCTGGTTTTCTTATTATATTCTTTCTAGCTTTGGACCTTTGTAAGTTTTCTTTCATGCTTATTCTTTATATTTAAGCAGAAAGTCAAATAGTTTGGCCAACAGTTTGACTTTCGGTTTTGACCATCAATTGGTCAAGTCAAAGTTCAATTGAACTTTGCAACGTGATTGTAATCACGATGGTTATAATCCTTAGCGATTATACCTACTGATTACCACGTTAACTAGGCGTAGTGACGAGTCAAAGTTTCGGTCAAAATGCATTTTAGCACGCATTTTGCAACGGAACTACTTTTAGGTATCAAAACACTTTGTTTTGATACCAAATCAGTTTTCTAAGTAGGTTAAACATGTTTTGACATGTTTAACTCGTCACTATTAGTTTAGTGCTTGTTTAGTTTCGTAAGTTAAGCGGTCTAAACACCCGCTTAGACTTTCGAACCCGACCCGTTTGGTCGATCATTAGGATCCGACCAAGCTTGATTAGTGATCATAGTTGCATAGGGAATAACCTCAGAGGTTATACCTTATGATCACCTAGGATTGGTTAGCTATTCGTTAATTGGTTTACATGCCCATAGGAAATGACCAAAATGCCCTTTTGAAGCATAAATCCATATTGTACATATGTGAACATATTTTTAACATATAATCTGATTTAGTAACATATTAGGGTATTATTGGGCATGTAAGACTTGACATAGCTCATAACTAACCATCCGAACATAGTTTTGCACAAACGACGCGTTAAAGTAGCATAAGCTACCTTAATGGGTCGTAACGGGTCGAAAGCACTCAGGCTAGGTTCCGATTTAGAATGTAGGCTTTGTTAAACCATATCACATGAGTTCCAACACTCGTTTGGTTTACAAGACCTCATTCTGTCTGATCTTCCGATTTAGGTGTCGATTTATTTACTAGTAATCCGATCACTAAGTACCACTTGAATTTCCTTGGTTTGCCTGAGCTTCGCTAAGTTCTTTAGATCAAGGATACCCTTCTATTCAATGTGAGTACATAGTTCCCCTATTTTACTGTTTTCAATTGTTTTTGGGTGGTAGATATGTATTAAAACAATTTCGATATTTCAACGATGTTTTCAAAAATGATTAAGATGGTTTATATTAAACTAATAACGATTTCGATAAAGTGAACGAACTTGTTGGTTGTAGTTACATAACAAATGACATTCATTAGCATTGATTAAGCCGACCAGTATTAGGTTATTGTACCATAGGGTCTGACAAATCCCGTTATCAGACTACACCCATGGTTATGTGTGGGGGTTATGTAGGTAATGACCAAATCTGCTGATTGTTAACTTACCCTTTGGTGGTTTGTTAATACGAAAAACGAGGTAGTCGAGTCACGAAGGTTTGAATGTTATTAGCGAGACGACCAAAAGTAGTTTCACAATTAAAACGAAAACAATTTTGGGACGAATTAAACGATTTGGAACGACCTAAACGAAATAAACGATTTGAACGAACGATTGGTTTTGGGTAGTGATTAGATAATGGGACGGGTGTAGCATGATAGAATCATGGTAGATATGCTGTTGGTACATCTTATATATAAGTGCTTCTATCATATTACATTACGTGTCATTATTTAGTTCACTTGGGAAACGATTTGAAACGATGTCACACAACGAGGTTTTCGAAATGATATAAACCATACGAGTTTTATTAACGAGTTTTTAACGAGACGTTTTACGAATTGGTTTACTAAAGCAAATGTTTTGGGGTTAAGAATCATGGCTATGAGATTTTATAAACTATAACCATCATGATTTGAGTTAGTTAATTATGTTGCAATACACTTTTCAAAACAAGGTTTTCAAGGTATTGCAATATATATAAACGAGCCGTGATTCCGATACTCTTATAAAACCTATGTGCTCCCCATCATTTCTTTGCTGACTTTATTTTTACATATGTTTCAGGTGATGTTGCGTGATGATTGCTAGGAAGCATGTTCACTTAGGATTTGGACGTGGCCTTAGTGACATAAAAACGATAATAGACGATGTTTAAATTGTTTGTTTGGTTTTAAGACAATGTAAATATTTGATAAATTCAATAAAATGAAACTTTTAATTACCATGGTTGTTGAAACGATGATTTTGTTATAACACTCCCCGACGTTTCCGCCACGGTTTTTTGTTTTAACGTGGTCGGGGTGTGACAGAAGAGTTGGTATCAGAGCCAATGGTTATAGAGAATTAGGTTGTTAGCATTGCTTTGACTTAGACTATAACTTTCTAGGACCCTAACGTGAGTTATCTTGCGTTTAAATTTTAAAACAATACCGTCACCTATCCTTAGGTGATAACCACAACGAGAACACAATAACAAATTCGCTTCGAAAATTAATCATCTATCCTTGGATGATTGATTGTAAAGTTTTGAACCCTCTGAGTTTCCAAAATCTCGTCAAAGTTTGGGTCTAAATAATGTGAACACGTGCAAACTGGAAGAGTGAATGCCTGTACCCTGAGTTTTCTGTCTAAGGCTAGAGTGTTCGTACAAATCCTCAGTATCGAACTAGTCACTCTTACCTGGGAACTCTTGGGGTGAGTGTTCACTTATAGGCAAGCATGTCTTCAGTGATACATTATTATGACCTATTTACTTTGATTAGTCACTGCGTGTTGTTTGTTTGTTCGAGGTAATGAACAAATGATCGCACTCCTTGTGTTTTGTCGATGTTTTCAATGCCTCTCTTGTTTTTCCCAAATGTCGACCTCACTCGTTTCTCATGTTTTCTTATTAGACAATGCCTCCTCGACGCGATGCTCAAACTTTTACTTCTGAAGAAGTCGCAGCCCTTGTCTCTCAGCAAATGGCTGCTGTACTTCCAGGCGTTGTGACCCAAATCCATGAGCTATACAACAACAACAATAATAACAACAATAACGCACAGTGTAATTTCAAGAATTTCAATTCTGCGAAGCCGCTTAAGTTTTCTGGGTCACAAGGAGCAACTGCGCTCCTACAGTGGTTCGAGAGTATCGAGAGCACATGCAGACATGTACAAGGTCCGAATGCGCGTAAAGTTGAATTTGCTTCTAGCGTGTTTGAGAAGCGAGCTCTTACCTGGTGGAACGGTATTATGCGCGATAGGGGTGCCGAAGTGACATTAGCACAAACTTGGGAAGAGCTCCGAGCTCTCATGATGAGAGAGTTCTGTCCCCGTCATGAGATTCGAGCTTTGGAACGAGAGTTTGACGATTTAAAGCAAGATGGGGGTGAACACCGTGCGTATATGGATCGATTTGAGGAGCTCAGTCTATTGTGTCCCACTATGGTTACCCCACTGGAGAAAGCAATCGAGAGATATATCGATGGTTTACCCGATTCTACTCAGGATATTGTGACCGGCGTTAATCCTACTACCGTCCGTCGCGCGATCGAGTTGTCGGCTACCCTGACTGAGTCTCAAGTCAGGAAGGGTAAACTCACCTGCAAGGGTGATAAAAAGAAGTCGACCGATTCTGACAAGGGTAAGGGTAAGAAGCAAGGTGAGTCTTCTAAAAAGTCGAGGAAGCGCAAGGCTTCCCAGAACTTTGCAGTCACTGCGCAGAACCCTCAGAACCCACCAACTCAACCACCTGCAAAGAAAGCATATGCTGGTACCGCACCTCACTGTGCCCGATGCAACAGTCACCATGTTGCCCAGCAGGCCTGTAAACAGTGTACTACGTGTGGTAGACTTGGGCATTTGACCAACATTTGTCGTTTTGGCAAAAATCAGGCTGCTCAGGTTCCAGCACAAGTTCAGGGGAATGCTGTGAGATTCCCACCTGGTTCGTTTTTCAATTGCGGAGAAATGGGTCATTTCCGCAACAACTGCCCGAGTTTGGTAAATGCGAATGCGAATCTGAATGTCAACGTGAACGCGAATGTAAATCCCGCTCGTGGATGAGCATTCAATCTGAATGCGAATGAGGCGAGGGCAGACAATGAGGTTGTTAACGGTACGTTCCTTGTTAACAATCAACTAGCATCTGTTCTTTTCGATTCTGGTGCCGATAGGAGTTTTGTTTCGTTATCCTTTGAGCCTTTACTTGCGATACCTAGAACTAAACTGAGGAAACCCTTATCTGTTGAAATTGCTACTGGTAAACCCCTCGTACTCGATTCTGTTCTTCATGGTTGTCAATTGAACCTCGATAACCATCTTTTTCCTATCGACCTCACGCCGATGCAACTTGGGAGTTTTGACATTATCGTGGGGATGGATTGGTTAACCAAACATCATGCCGAGGTTGTTTATTTCGATAAGATCATTCGTATTCCTCTTTCATCTGGCGATGTCCTAGAGGTTCGTGGCGAGAAACCATCTGGTGGATTGAAACTCATGTCGTGTACGAAGGCCCATAGTTGCTTACGAAAAGGATATGTTGCCTTCCTGGCACATGTCACCGAGGAGAAGGGCAAGAGCAAGAGTATTTAGGATATTCCGATTGTTCGGGATTATCCAGAGGTGTTTCCTGATGAACTGCCTGGTTTGCCTCCAGTTCGTCAAGTCGAGTTTCATATTGACCTTCTACCCAATGCTAACCCGATTGTGAAAGCACCTTATCATCTTGCACCCTCTGAGATGCAAGAGTTGTCGAAACAGCTTCAAGAATTATCTGATAAAGGATTCATCCGACCGAGTTATTCACCTTGGGGCGCTCCTGTCCTCTTTGTGAAAAAGAAGGATGGATCTTTTCGAATGTGTATCGATTATCGTGAGCTTAACAAGCTTACCATCAAGAATCGATATCTCCTACCCCAAATTGATGACCTCTTTGATCAGCTGCAAGGTGCTACATGTTTCTCCAAGATCGATCTGCGTTCTGGGTATCATCAGCTTCGTGTATTCGAAGAAGATATTCCCAAAACTGCTTTCCGCACGAGATATGGGCATTACGAGTTCACTGTCATGCCTTTTGGTTTGACGAATGCTCCAGCTATCTTCATGGACTTAATGAATAGGGTTTATAAACCTTATTTAGACAAGTTCATCATTGTGTTCATCGACGATATTCTCATTTATTTGAAGTCTCGAACCGATCACGAGCAACACCTTCGTTTGACTTTGGAACTCCTGAAGAAGGAACAACTTTTTGCTAAATTCTCCAAGTGTGAATTTTGGCTTAAAGAAGTTCAGTTTTTGGGACATATAGTCAACGAGCAAGGTATTCATGTGGATCCATCCAAGATTGTTGCAATCAAGGATTGGAATACACCAATGACACCTACTGAGATTCGATCTTTTCTTAGTCTAGCTGGCTATTACCGTCGTTTCATTTCGAACTTCTCGAAGATTGCGGTTCCACTCACTGCTTTGACTCAAAAGAATAAGCCTTTTGAGTGGGGACCCAAGCAAGAAGAAGCGTTCCAAACGCTGAAACAAAAGCTATGTGATGCTCCTGTTCTATCTTTGCCTGAAGGAAACGATGATTTCGTTGTCTACTATGATGCATCCAACTTAGGCCTTGGTTGTGTTCTCATGCAACGAGGCAAAGTTATAGCATATGCGTCTAAACAATTGAAAGTTCACGAAAAGAACTATACGACTCATCATCTTGAGTTATGTGCTGTGGTTTTCGCTCTCAAAATCTGGAGACACTATCTTTATGGCACGAAGTGTGTGGTTTTCACAGACCACAAAAGTCTCCAGCATATTCTTAATCAGAAAGAGCTCAACATGAGGCAACGTCGTTGGGTTGAACTCTTGAACGACTACGATTGTGAGATTCGCTACCATCCTAGTAAGGCGAATGTCGTAGCCGATGCGGTTAGTCGAAAGGAGCGAGTCAAGCTTCATTCTATTCAAACTCTATCTGATCTTCAAACTCGTGTTCTTCAAGCTCAGCAATTTTGTATTTCACAAAATTTGATGGGTAAGGAATTACCACGTCAACTTGAGCTTAAGCTCGAAGCGAAGGACGATGGTTTACTCTATTTCAAGGATCGTTTGTGGATTCCGAAACAAGACGATCTTCGCACTTTAGTGATGGACGAATCTCACAAGTCTCGATATTCTATCCATCCCGGTGCTGATAAAATGTACAAGGACCTTCGTACTCAGTATTGGTGGCCTGGTATGAAGAAGGATGTTACCTTGTATGTATCGAAATGCCTAACTTGTCTCAAAGTCAAGGCTGAACATCAACGACCATCTGGTTTACTCGTACAACCAGAGATACCGGTTTGGAAGTGGGAGAACATTGCGATGGATCTCATCACTAAATTACCGCGTACATCTAAGGGTCATGATGCTATATAGGTTGTTATCGATCGAATAACGAAGTCAGCTCATTTTATTCCGATTCGCGAGGATCTATCTGCTGATAAACTTGCAAAGATTTATGTTGATGAGATTGTATCTCGACATGGTATTCCTTTGGACATCATCTCTGATCGTGATGCTCGATTTTCATCTCATTTTTGGAAGACCATGCAATATGCCATGGGAACCCAACTAAATCTAAGCACTGCTTATCATCCCCAAATAGATGGACAATCTGAGAGAACGATTCAAACTTTGGAGGATATGCTTAGAGCATGCGTGATAGACTTTGGTGGCAATTGGGATTCTCATCTTCCATTGATCGAGTTCTCTTACAACAATAGTTATCATGCTAGCATTAATATGGCACCATTCGAAGCTCTCTACGGTCGAAAATGTCGTTCACCTGTTTGTTGGAACGAGACCGGTGAAGCTCAGCTTACTGGACCTGAGCTTGTTCTGGAAACAACAGACAAAATGAAGAAAATCCGCGATAATCTTGTGACAGCTAGATGCCGTCAAAAGTGTTATGCAGATATGCGACGCAAGCCCTTAGAATTTCAAGTCGGGGACCATGTCCTACTCAAGGTGTCACCTTGGAAGGGAGTGGTGAGATTTGGAAAGAAAGGAAAACTTGCACCACGATATGTTGGACCATTTAAGATTGTTGAAAGGGTTGGAAAGGTTGCCTATCGACTAGAGCTACCTCCAGAGCTTGGAAATATTCATCCGACTTTTCACGTGTCCAATTTGCGAAAGTGTTTAGCTGACGCTAATCTTCACATTCCACTCGACGAAATCCAAATCGATGAAACGATGCACTTTGTCGAGAAACCTGTGGAGATAGTGGACCGTACATACAAACAGTTGAAGAACAAACGAATTCATTTGGTCAAGATTCACTGGGAATCCAAACGTGGCCCAGAATTTACTTGGGAACATAAGGACCAAATGAAGGCGAAATATCCGCAATTGTTCTCACAAGTTTCCTCTAGTTAAAATTTCGGGACGAAATTTCCTAAAGTAGGGGAGACTGTGACAACTGTGCTCGGTAATCGATGTACAATGCAAAACAATGTTAATTATCAATAAAACAATGTGTTTTGGTGTTACTATATGTGCATTTGTGTTTGATGATTTTACGATTCGATTCGATTCCGATTTCAAGCTTTAAATCGCTTTCTAGAAGGTTATACGCAAACTGGTGCATGAACGCAGTCAGTTTAACGCGAAAAACACTCCAGAATAGTGATATAGGCTTAACATACCTAAAATAACCTTTACATAACTTAGAAATAAGTTTTGGATGGTTTGGTGTGTTGAAAACAAGTCTATTCGATCGCAGGGACTATTTGTGTCAAACTGCGAAACTATACCGATTCGTATGGTATCGAAGAGTCCGGAACTTGATCATAAGCTAAAGATACCATAAATAACCTAAACATAGCTTAGAAATAAGCTTTGAGTGGTTCGGTGTGCAAAAATATGCTTATTTGATCTTACAGGGACTAAAAGTGTCAAAAACAACGTAAGTTTGCATTTTCGCGCAAATCTTACGTTCTGACCACATCTGGACATCCAAAATTTTTGTACACACTAAAATATTTTTATTTTAGTGATCGACATGCAAAAATACCGCTCGTTTCGCAATGTGGATCGTTTTCGCGTCCGTTACGATTTCCGTCGTAATTAGCCGAACAACGTAACCATACAGCCAAACGAACCGACATCCGTAACATTTTTGAGCAAAATTCAAGTTAAACAGACTTTAACTTCATTATGGAGCTTAAAAATGGACTTGACGGGTGTTAGAAGTGCCAATATGCGACGAAACAAGCTCAGGGGCTGAAACTGTCATTATATGAAAGTTGTTGATCAGATGCAGGGTCCTTACGGACCGTAAGGGTCCCCTTGCGGACCGTAAACCATGCCCAGCGACCAAAAACTTGACTTCAGCTTCTGTTTTGCAAAATCAGGCCCTTGTTTGCAATTTCCATGTTTTGGGGACCAAGTTATCTCTTCTCCAAGGCTTTGAACCTGCATCCAACAATTGTATGGTCATGATTTCTTGCTTCTTGGCCACACAAACCAAGTTATAAATAGCAAGGCCCTTCACTTGTTTCATTGCTCATTTCTCTCATTTCTCTTCTCTAATCTGATTTGGGAGCTCTTTCAAGTGTTTGGAACTTCCTCTCTGGTTTTCTTATTATATTCTTTCTAGCTTTGGACCTTTGTAAGTCTTCTTTCTTGCTTATTCTTTATGTTTAAGCAGAAAGTCAAACAGTTTGGCCAACAGTTTGACTTTCAGTTTTGACCATCAATTGGTCAAGTCAAAGTTCAATTGAACTTTGCAACGTGATTGTAATCACGATGGTTATAATCCTTAGCGATTATACCTACTGATTACCACGTTAACTAGGCGTAGTGACGAGTCAAAGTTTCGGTCAATATGCATTTTAGCACGCATTTTGCAACGGAACTACTTTTAGGTATCAAAACACTTTGTTGTGATACCAAATCAGTTTTCTAAGTAGGATAAACATGTTTTGACATGTTTAACTTGTCACTATTAGTTTAGTGCTTGTTTAGGGTCGTAAGTTAAGCGGTCTAAACAACCGCTTATACTTTCGAACCCGACCCGTTTGGTCGATCATTAGGATCCGACCAAGCTTGATTAGTGATCATAGTTGCATAGGGAATAACCTCAGAGGTTGTACCTTATGATCACCTAGGATTGGTTAGCTATTCGTTAATTGGTTTACATGCCCATAGGAAATGACCAAAATGCCCTTTTGAAGCATAAATCCATATTGTACATATGTGAACATATTTTTGACATATAATCTGATTTAGTAACATATTAGGGTATTATTGGGCATGTAAGACCTGACATAGCTCATAACTAACCATCCGAACATAGTTTTGCACAAACGACGCGTTAAAGTAGCATAAGCTACCTTAATGGGCCGTAACAGGTCAAAAGCACTCAGGCTAGGTTCCGATTTAGAATGTAGGCTTTGTTAAACCATATCACATGAGTTCCAACACTCGTTTGGTTTACAAGACCTCATTCTGTCCGATCTTCCGATTTAGGTGTCGATTTATTTACTAGTAATCCGATCACTAGGTACCACTTGAATTTCCTTGGTTTGCCTGAGCTTCGCTAAGTTCTTTAGATCAAGGATACCCTTCTATTCAATGTGAGTACATAGTTCCCCTATTTTACTGTTTTCAATTGTTTTGGGGTGATTCATATGTATTAAAACAATTTTGATATTTCAACGATGTTTTCAAAAACGATTAAGATGGTTTATATTAAACTAATAACGATTTCGATAAAGTGAACGAACTTGTTGGTTGTAGTTACATAACAAATGACATTCATTAGCATTGATCAAGCTGACCAGTATTAGGTTATGGTACCATAGGATCTGACAAATCCCGTTATCAGACTACACCCATGGTTATGTGTGGGGGTTATGTAGGTAATGACCGAATCTGATGATTGTTAACTTACCCTTTGGTGGTTTGTTAATACGAAAAACGAGGTAGTCGAGTCACGAAGATTTGAATGTTATTAGCGAGACGACCAAAAGTAGTTTCACTATTAAAACGAAAACGATTTTAGGACGAATTAAACGATTTGGAACGACCTAAACGAAATAAACGATTTGAACGAACGATTGGTTTTGGGTAGTGATTAGATAATGGGACGGGTGTAGCATGATAGAATCATGGTAGATACGCCGCTGGTACATCTTATATATAAGTGCTTCTATCATATTACATTACGTGTCATTATTTAGTTCACTTGGGAAACGATTTGAAACGATGTCACACAACGAGGTTTTCGAAATGATATAAACCATACGAGTTTTATTAACGAGTTTTTAACGAGATGTTTTACGAATTGGTTTACTAAAGCAAATGTTTTGGGGTTAAGAATCATGGCTACGAGATTTTATAAACTATAACCATCTTGATTTGAGTTGGTTAATTATGTTGCAATACACTTTTCAAAACAAGGTTTTCAAGGTATTGCAATATATATAAATGAGCCATGATTCCGATACTCTTATAAAACCTATGTGCTCGCCAGCATTTCTTTGCTGACTTTATTTTTACATATGTTTCAGGTGATGTTGCGTGATGATTGCTAGGGAGCATGTTCACTTAGGATTTGGATGTGGCCTTAATGACATAAAAACGATAATAGACGATGTTTAAATTGTTTGTTTGGTTTTGAGACAATGTACATATTTGATAAATTCAATAAAACGAAACTTTTAATTACCATGGTTGTTGAAACGATGATTCTGTTACAACACTCCCCGACGTTTCCGCCACAGTTTGTTGTTTTAACGTGGTCGAGGTGTGACATCAATCGACTGTCCCTTGCCTATGTGCCAATTGTGGGTGTTATGGTCATTTGAGTAACACCTGTCGTACCCCTCAAAACCAAGCTGCACTTCCTGCCCAAAACATGATCCAACCCTATTAACAACCACATTATCCCATGGTACCCTATAGGGCTGCAGACGAACCAAACGTTTGGCGAACAGTTCGTGAACTGTTTGGCGGGAAATTCATTTGTGTTCGTTTGTTTATTAAACAAACGAACACGAAAAGGAAATTTCGTTCCTTTAGTTAAATGAACAAACATGAATAGAGATCATGTTCGTTCGATTATGTTCGTGAACATTCGGTAACATGTTCGTTTGTGTTCGATAGTTCATTAGTGTTTTTAGTTTTTAAATTTATTTAAGTACTTCAAAATTCCGACAAATTAAATAGCTAATAAGTGTCAGTTTATTATATATTTTGTTCATGAACGATTGTTTGTATTCGTTTGTTTCCATTTGTGTTCATGAACATTAGTTTGTGCTCATTTGTGTTCGTCAACGTTCATTTTTGTTCGTTGCCTAAAATTAATAAACAAACACCAACGAACACGAACAAGCTCACTTCCTTAACAAACGAACAAGAACATAAAATCTCGTTCGATAAGTGTTCGTGAACGGTTCGCGAACACATATTTTTCTTAACAAACGAACACGAACAAGGTCTTGTTCGTGTTCGTTCGGTTCGTTTGCAACCCTAGTACCCTATATTAGAACTTGCTTTAATTTTTTGTGACCCTACCCACTTCAGAAACACGTGCCCTAGATTGGTTAACATCATCAATGCTCAGGCCCAAGCAAACCCAGTTAACCAGGCAAACCCAACTCCCCCCACCAACAAGAGGTAAAGCCTACAATATCTACGCAACCCAACTGAGGTCAACGACAACGGTGCGAACGAGCAAACCAACTAGTCCTATTCCACCATGAAGACTCAATGCTCTGCCCAAATTGTTTATTATATTTCCAAATTGTTTATTATATTTCTTGTTTTGACTATTCAAGTTACAATTATTTCCAATTCGGGTTGTAACGTTTCAAGTTAACATTATTTCATCGTTGTAATCAACGTCATGCTACGCAAGTTGTTTTCATGACGTTTTATATCATGTCATTTTACATTGATTAAATTTCATGCCATTTCATTACATGTCATCATACATCACGATGGACCTCGTCTCATAACTTAGGGAAGGTGGTCACGTCTAACTTTTTCATAGGCTGGCCACTTCCTTATCACACAAGATAGAGGTACCGTCATCATTTAGTCTTGTTTTCTTCGAATTCGAGACTCAAGTAATGGTTGTTGTGTTCGTTTATGTTTGGAAGATTTTAGGACAAGTCACATAGAACTAATCATGATTTGATAACAAAGCCAATGAAAATTTGACAAGGACATGGTGGATACGCCGCTGGTACTTCCTATATATAAGTGTTCTTGTCAAAGGATCAAAAGCTTTGTTAGATTGTCATGAGAAGTTCTGTGTAAGTAGTGTCAATTTCAGTTTGGATAACGTCGTGTTTGAAGATTCATTTTGTAATTTCATATGTAACCTTATCATTATGACGTGTCGATTTCCTCGAAACCCCTTGTCATGATGCATATTCCGATTAGACATCATGGATACAACTCAGTAGTAAATCTTTGTCATGATACAAACGATTTCCGCATCACGACACTTTCACATCTATACCTCTGGCAACAAAAAGCGATTTCTCTACCAGGGACGTTACCACCACAATCGAACCTAAACCCTACTTTGACTCCATCTTAATATAAACTTCTAGTGTATATGCTAAAACAGCTACCAATCGCGGCTTCTTCTTAATTTCGGGACGAAATTCCTTAAAGTAGGGGAGACTATAACATCCGTCAAAATGGGCTCCCAAAGTCCGACCCTTTTTAAAATTCCGGATCCTAATCTCCCAAAGTTCGGTATAATTATTCTCATCCTTTGTTTTCTCGTAAATTTCTTGTGTAATGTTATCTATTTTTTTTTTTTCATTTTAACAATCATCTAAACTCAAACGTTAAATCGAAAAGTTGATAACAGAAGGTATTACACTAAGATGGTATCCTAATTCAAAAGTTTGAATGGTTTTGGGGATATACCTATATGTTGAAAGGAAGTAGAATGATATAGTCATTCATGTGTTCATGTATTCTTTTATAATTATACAAACTATAAATATGCTATATCGGAAAGCCACATTATTAGAGTAAAAAAAAAGAATTATAAAGGAATCACCCATTAGAAAACATAAGATATGTTTTATGATTCTGTCCAAGAAAATTTAACAGAAAACTTATTATAAGAGATGGCCTACCACTACTAGCTAGTTGTAATTGCAATTTATTACAAGTGAAATTAACCTTTTGTATAAATTAATACTGTAGGAAGTTTCCACGAACTTTCATGACAAGCTTGCTTTAAGTTTAATTTGGATTGATGTTCATCTCCAAACAACTCAGCAATCCACTATATTGTTGTTGATTTTATCAATTTTTAAATCTTTTTTTTTTAGTTTTAATAACACAAATACTTAACAAGTTATTTATAAATGTTAATCTAAATAATCGATTATAAACCATAAATAGTAGAAAATTTATTTAACTTATAATAATCAAATCGTCTCTCGTGTGGTATTCCATATTTAGGACACTCACTCCCGTTCGTTAGTTCGATTTCTCAATCCTTACTCACGCGTTATTTAACAAGGAACCGCAAACACAACCACTGTGAGTAGATCTTACTTCTTCCCCTTTTTGTCACTTTAACTTTTTGGGGTGTATCATGTGTCACGTGTTCATAAGTGTTTCATATTACTTTCCCAACATGCAAACTTAAATGTCATATGTGTTCATGTGTTCATGATTGGTATCCCCTTTTTGTCACTTTAACTTTTTGGGGTGTATCTGTGCTATGTGTTTATGTGCCTATGTGATTTAGGTGCCTATGTGATTGTATTCCTATGTGTGAACGTGTTCCTGAGCTTTATAAGTATGATAGTTAAACGCTATACGGTGAGATTTGATTATATCGCGTCTGAGTCCTATGACGATGTCTGTTGCAGACAATGTCGTCGTTTGAATCTCATACTTCCCGTGCTACCCGCCGCAACCACACTGACAAACGCATCGCCTCGCTAGTCACCAAGGAAATGGCTAAGGTCATTCCGCAAATCGTCAGCGAACTCAATGAAACGGTAGCAAGTCCTCTGAGGAATCTAGGACCGACTCTCCCCACGCTACTTTTAGTTTCAAGCAGTTTAAGGCCTCCGGCCCCAAAGACTTCACTGGTGAAGACGGGCCTACTGCCATGTTTCAATGGTTCGACTCAATTGAAGTCACTCTGCGCCAAAGCAGTTGTCCCGATAACCTCCGCACTGTCAACACAACTGGCGTTTTCCAGTCCAGGGCATTGGATTGGTGGACCGCCGAAAACAATAGGCGAGGGAACGACGCAGCCTATGGGCTTTCTTGGGAGGAATTGAAGGAACTTATGATGAAGGAATTCTGCCCTCTGTAACATCCGTCAAAATGGGCTCCCAAAGTTCGACCCGTTTTAAAATTCCGGATCCTAATCTCAAAATGTTACACCCTAAATCATATTTGACAAAAAGTCGCAGCGGAAACACCAACCATAATATTTCTTGCGTTATAAAAACCTCAACTGATTTAAACTTTTAACTTTAACTTAATTCTTAATCAAAAGTCTGTCATCCTCTTACTTGTTAACTAAAAAAACATAGCTTACATTAACTACATTTTACATTCAACGTCCCCGTACAATCTCTCTAGTGACTCGGTCTTCGATCTCTAATCTTTTTGACAATCGCTCATTATCCATACAACCTGCATTCACCACATACATTCAACACATTAGTATACAATCCATAAACAAGAATACAATACAAGTACACTTTTCATTCAGCTTTCTCCCTAAGTTTGATCGTATCATTCGCGTATTCATTCCCTTGTGAGCCTTCAATAATGTACCTGCGTAAAACTTCGTTTTACAGGCACACGATTAATACCATTATCACTTAGCGTATCCAGTTTTATACTTGCATATACTCGGCATACATCCATACCTCAATACATACATGCATACACCTATACATATCCTCATATATACATAAATACACACCTGCATACGTACATACATTCCTACGCCTTCATATATATACATTCTATCATACGTGTCTTCATATATACAATAAGACGCTTCATAAGTATCTACATTCATACATCTTTACATACATGCATACATACACATCTACATACGTACTTACCACACCTATATCTTAGTATACATGCATACACTCAAATGTACCTTCACATGTACCCTTTTACACCTCTACATATACCCATACATTACTTCGTCACTACATACGTACATACATTACTACATACTCACAAACACACTTACATACTTGCATCCACATATATGCGTCCATACCTGCACACGTATGTACCTTCATACTTAATTGCATAATGCCATAGTCATACATAGCTACTTGCATACGTACGTACCCCGATACCTACATACATACATACATATATACATGCATAACTAGTACTTGTTCCCACACTGTAATTTACATACTTTCACACATACCTACTTACATAAGTTCTACGTACGTATACGAATACATATAAACATTCAAACATGCTTATCTACAAATATGCATCCCTTTATGCTTATAAGAAGCTTTACAAATCATCGGGATGCGTTTCGGATCATTTGGAAACGCAAAATTAAACAAAACGGAAAAGTGGGCTAGACAGCCCGTCGGCGACGGGGTGGGTACCCGTCGGCGACGGCTCCTTAAAATGCCCGTCGCCCAATTTCGATCCGTCGCCAGTAAGTTAACCCGTCGGAGAAAACGGCCAAACTAGTGCCCGTCGGCGACGGGGTGGGAGCCCGTCGGCGACGCCCTCCAGAAACAACACTTTTCTACAGATCCGTTCCATCGTTCGTACGCACTAAAACGCGCGTAACTTTTGAACCGTAAACCCGTTTAACCTCCCGTTTCTTCCTACATGCTTGTAAATTCACAATCTACCATACGAACTTAAAATCCCACATCCGGATTAATGAAATTCTTATCTTACGCCCTATCGGCTCATTGTCACATTCTAATTATTTGACCCGTTATGGGTATTTGCGCATTATTTGGTTTATGACATACCAATACCATAATCTCGCTTTCATACTTGTTCGTATCATTATATTCATCAAATAACTTGTTCCTAAACTACTATGTAAGATCGATTGCCCAAAATACCCACCAAGGGCATTTTGGTCAACTTCTCTCTATCCTTAACAACAAGGAATTCCTTACATAAATAACCCATCCCACTACTTAGCTTATATCCTTAATCACACATTCTTTCCTCGGATCAAAACTAAGATCCGTTTAATACTTCATCGACATCGTACCATACATTCCTATTTAACCTCAATTATCATATTTAATTACGTTGCAAATAACTTTACATAAACATCTAGGAAGTGATTACGGAATCACTTACTTTATGCGTCCGTGCTCGTATCCGATTCCTTGCCTTCTCCTGACCCGTTCACACCTCACTGCTTGATCCCGCCTCGACGTGATTCCTATACTTTCATTTCATCGAAATCACGCTCTTATTAGCATACTCATTTGTACATGCTCACATTCATATCAATCACACAATCCACTCTTAACTTTCCTTAGTCCTATCTAACAAGCATAAACATATAGTTAACTTCATATCCTTTCCATCACATGTAATTCGTCGTGTAATCAAAATTAACGCATACTAACATAACATGTACCATACGACTTCCCATCAACATACATTTACGACAACGAGTCAAGTCATATTTCTTATACTCAGTTGACTTTCAAAAGTCAACTATTAACCATACTTAACTATCGACTTATCATCACATACCCGTAACATCATAATCGACTATACGGACGACACTATATACATTTCATCATACAATTGATGTGAGTACTACCTTTTAAGCATAACGTACAACTACTTCATGCACAATTCTTCTAAACTCATACATAACCCATCAAAACCATCTACTAATCATCATGTATCATTCCAAATGAACATTAAACATAACATCATCATATTCCTATACTTTCATCTAACAATAATTCATCATAACCACATAATACATCAATCATTCAACAAGACTTGAACATAGGAGGTGATTCTAGTTATCATCTTCATCCTAACTAACGGGTGTCACCTCAAAACATCAAATTAACGCAAACCGTTCATAACCCATGTTCTACTCGAGGATTCTAACCCTTATACATGATTAATTTCATAATAACTCACGGATTTGAACATAACCCACTTCATCCATGATCACCAATCTTAGATTTAAGACATACCTTATGATCCCCTCGTGTTGGTGATCATTAATCCATGCTCGGTTATGAATTTAAGCATCATCTTGCCTTCCGATTTGAGCATAAACATGAAACTAGGGTTTGAGGCTCCATGGGAGCCTCCTGGCTCTTTCTCGAACACACGTATGTGTGTGTTTGTGTGTGTTTAGATATTTAATAACATAACTTTCATTTGTTCCATTTTAGCCCCTCGGGTTTACTTTTAAAACATAACTGACACTACTCTTATCATTTAATACTTTTGACCATACTCTTAACTAGGTTAAATAGCCTAGTTATTTATTTCATGACGTGTCACATAAGAACATACGACAAATATTAACATTCAAATTTTGGGGCGTTACAAGTCTACCACCCTTAAACAAGGTTTCGTCCCCGAAACCTTTCTCACTTTCATCAAACACACATTATCTCTTCTCCTAGTCCATCCATACGACTACTAGCCCATACTTTCCTGATCATTCTTTCTTATATCATTTTCATTTACTTGACCTGTCAATAACTGGTCAATACACATGTTCTTCCGTCCTTTAATATGATCCTTTCTTAATGGATCTAATACCTCCATTTCACCTTTAGAATTTACATTCTATACATACTCTGTATAACATTTAACTTTTGTTTTGTTATCACAACAAAACTATTATTTCATAATCATGCTTACGTGCTTAATTCTAACATTAACCTCATTCTACATTTTCTACAGCTACGTATAACTTGCATACCTTTACATTACCTTTAAATCATCTCATTCATTTCGCATTATTATTACTTTTACTTCATGCATTGCTTAATTTACACATATACAGGTGTCATACTAGTTCATATCTATCCAATCATACATTAAACATTTTTTTACTAACCTCTTTTTCATTTCCCAAACCACGATCCGCAACCCAGATCGATCATCTTTTCCTCGCGTACTAGCCGTACAGGCCATGTTTCATTCATTCACATAACGAGCTTCCGCTCGTGCACGTCCTTCCACCAATACGATTGGTTTCGTTACATCAATAATTCTAACATTATCATCAACATCATCGGCGGTTAGCATATATCATTTAAACATTCATTAAACTAGGTGATTACCCACCTATAACTTTTCTACAATTTCCTACGTGACTGCAATAACATACTACATATTCTATTTCTTACATGCAATCCTTTCATTCTATTAATCATTTCGCCATCTGAAGTACACGCTTGTACTTCCTTCTATTCATGCTTTTTCATTCCTTGAATCCGCCTTACGGAGTCAAACATTACATTCATGCCTTTCATTACTTCTGCGTTTTGAATCCTTCTCGCGGATTCAAACATATTATCCCTGCCTTTCA
>JARYGA010028687.1:0-22190 GCA_030545235.1 Helianthus tuberosus
AGAGTTGTTAAGTCAGGGGTGAAACCCGTACCTTAATAAGCCGTTCCACTCCTTAAAATAGTTTTCAAAAAGCTCTCACCAAGGACTTGACCATGACAACGACTCGAGCCACGCGGAGGCTAGGAGAATGAATGCCATGAGCTGCATCCCAGTGGAAGCATAAGTCTTCTAGGTCAACGCGCGTGCACGAACTTGTTGGGTATAGTTGGGTTACTTTGGGTAGTCGACGCCTAAACACCCAGGGCATTCTATCGAAATTTTACAACCTATGATTCGCCGGTTTTACGATTATTACGCTTATGTGTTTTGATTTTACGCTTTGACGAATTTTCGATTTATCGATTTTCGCTCCCCGCTTTACGAATGCACAATTCGCACAGCCATCGCAATCTAAAACGAAAACCGAATGATCGCAACAAAACTAACGACAAGTTTTTCGCCCTCGCTTCCTTCCTTCAATGCATCCTCGCGTAATCTACACCTACGTGTATGTGTATAAATACAAACTACAACTATATATATATATATAAATATACAAACGAAACACTTGTGTGAGAAATTAGGAAACTTGTGTCTCCTATGTGGCTCCTATGTGTATACGTAATACTATACAACCTGCAACAAGTTTTGAACGCGCTCAATCGCATCGCAAAACTCAAAAAAATCATTATGATCGAATCTCATTCCAAATCACTCTCTGTCTAGATGCCTTCAAACGACTCTACCTCAAGACGAACAGCTAGGAGAAGAGCCAAACGAAGCGCCGATAAGAGGACTGCCTCACTTGTGACCAAGGAAGTGGTCAAGCTCATTCCTCAAATTGCCGCTCAAGTGCACTCTCTCAGCAATTCTCGAGCTTCCGAAGACGTCAAGACAAAAGAGCAGCAATCTACTTTTCTTTATAAACACTTCAAAGCCTGTGATCCGATGGAGTTCACAAGTGAAGGAGGTGTCTCTCAACTACTCCAGTGGTTCGACTCTATCGAAGTTTCCCTTCGTCAAAGTGGGTGTCCTGATAGTTTCCGTACAACTTGCGCGACCGGAGTATTTCAATCGCGAGCACTCGACTGGTGGACTGCTGAACGCAACAAACGTGGGATCTCCGCAGCTTACGCTCTCTCTTGGGATGAGCTGAAAGAACTCATGAAGAAAGAGTATTGCCCTCCCCACGAAGTACAGAAACTAGAAGACGAATTTTGGAAAATCAAACAAGCCGAAGGTGACAACGCTGGCTACACCGCAAGGTTCAAACAGCTTAGCACAATCTGCCCAAGTCAAGTCGACACTCCAGAAAAAGCCATCACGAAATACATTCGTGGCTTGCCTGAATGTGTGGGCGATTTTGTCAAAGCAGCCAAACCTACTACCATCGAAGAAGCCTACCGCTTAGCCGCAGAAATCAACAACAAACGACTCATGGAAGGGTTTTTCTCCAAGAATCCTGTCAAGCAAACTTATCAAGCAATCGCCATTAATTCTTCAGACGATCCTGTCGATGATTCTTCTGACGAGTCTGCCGATGATTCTTCTGACGAATCTGCCAACGATTCTTCTGACGAAGCTACTGACGGTTCTTCCGACAACTCGGCCGAAGCATCTGCAAGTGAGTCCTCAGACGAATCATCCAACGACGACATCTCATCGGAAGACACCGACAAACCCAGCCGTAAACGAAAGATTTCAAGCCCGAACTCATCAACAACTGAACTGCTGCAACCGAAGCCTCTTCAAGCAGTTCCGGTGTTTCCAAAACGAGCTTACACTGGAGCTCATCCCCAGTGTTACTCGTGTACTTATCATCATCCAATTGGGGCTGACTGTCTCTATTGCATCAATTGCAACTGTTACGGTCACTTCACCCGCAACTGCCGCACCGAACCGCGAACTTGAGTACAACAACAACAGCTCCAGCAAAAGTCTTCAACACCAAACATCTAGCAAGCATAGGATAAAGTTGTAATGATACGGTTTCGACGTTAATTTCTAAGTATTGAACCTACTCTATTACTCGATGTTGCCACTATGTGTAACGTTAACTCTCGCTTTCGTTTCCTCTTTCACTCTCTAGTCGTCGCACTTAGACTAGCTTCACACACGAGCTACATACTATATCACTATATAATGTGTTTTAACCCCACTACACTCTTAGAATAAGATACGATAAACGTGCAAGGAACGACTAATCACGGGTGCACACGGGATTATTTGGGTCAGCGTATGGAGATCGTAGTAAGTTCTAAGGTGCCATAAGCGTCTTGACAAAAGGTGACACCAAATCACGGGTTGAAAGTAGTAGGGGTCAGGCAAGGTGTGCGTGCCATACTACCGAAGTTTCGTGAAGAAAGTGCCACGTGAAGTTGAACGTTATTAGACCTATTATACTATTACGGTTATTTTCAACACACTACACTCAATCGCAAGGCGTAACAATTGAATCGCATCACTGCAAGAATTTTCGCAAGTCTACGAACGCAATGCAATCGCCTCATCGATAGACCTTGGTGAGTCTACCCCGCAGGGCAATTGCAGCGACGCAAGACTGGACGTAAGTCCACATCGCAACTCAATCGCAGTCTTGATGGAATCTATCGCATTATCGCTTAAATCTATTGTCTATTACGTGTATCTCGCAATCTCTATCGCTTATTATGTGAATCTTTATCGCTTACTGTGTATCAATATATCGCTCACTCCATCGCTATCACCATCGCTATCGCCTGCCGTTATCTGTGTCATCTGTGTTAAGTTAGCACACATGACCTCGCTTCACGAAACGAAACTCATATGGCTAAAGCATGGTACTTCCTATATATAAGTGTTTTAGCCATATCAGCAGACTTTTGTGGAAAAGGCCATGTGGGGTCTAATGTTCGTAAATTTGTGGTGTTGATCAATCCAAACGAATCACATAAATCGTGTGTATCTCCATCACTAACGATGCAACAACCGTCACTTATCGTTCGTCGGTTGTCGCTATCGCGTAACGCTTATCGCAAATTCGTTTATCACCGCCGTCATCGCTTGTGTTGTGTTTGTGTTATTCGCTTAATCGTCTATTTGCTTATCGCTTATCGTTACATGTGTTACGTGAGCACACCTGACATCGATTCACGAAATTGATCTAGTATGGTTGGAACATGGTAAATACATCGCTGGTACTTCTTATATGTATAAGTGATTCAGCCATACTAGCAAACCTTCATGGGCAGATGTCATGTGGGGCTTAACGTTGGTTAAAATGTAAAGCTATGAAGACTAAATCGAATCGCATTACTCGCTTATCGCGTATCGCTTATTGTGTATCGTCTGTCGCTTATTCACTTATCGCGTACCGCTTATCGCTCGTCGCTCATCGCTTGGTATTCCTCGCAGTCTGTGTGGTATTAGTATGCATGACATCGCTTCACGGGACAAAACTAACCTGGTCGAACGTGGTGGGTTGCCATGTTAGCAAACTCTCGTGGAAACGTACCATGTGGGTTAATGTGGAATCTAATCAAAATCGCGCTATTCGCTTACCGCTCGACGCCTATCCAGACACGACACATCAATCTTCCGTGTCACCAGGCTACACGCGCACGCTGTTATAGCTATGTTCGTAATTCAACTCGCTTGTTTAACCTATTCGATTCTCTCTTCAACTCGGTCCGACTTCCTATCGATTGGACCGAGGTAGCGCAATTCTACCTGTGTCATATCGGCACACATGACACCGCCTCACAAAACGGAAGTAATATGGGAGAAACATGGTGGATACGCCGCTGGTACTTCCTATAAATAAGTGTTTTAACCATATTAACAAACTTTCGTGAGAAAGTGCCAAGTGGGGCTCGATGTTAATTAACTTTTCAAACTGTTAAAAACTGGTTTTTTTTAGTAAAAAAAAATTTATTAAAACCATTGGACAAGTGAAATTTCCTCACGATGTGGAGGTAACATCGAATTAGCTTAACTCCATGCCCAAGGGAAGTCTCATAAGTCCAGTTTTCTTTAAAAACTTTTGCAACAACAAAACGAAATCATTCTTAAGACATTGGTTCGACATCGAGTTCAACTTGGACCCATGTCATAGGAGAGTTTCCGTAACCCTAGTTTTCATTTTCGAATTCCTTAAAATGTTTAAAAACCTAAACTTCCATGCAACGTTGGTTAACATCGACTCAGTTGACCCTACGTTATAAGAAAAATTTTCAAAATTTCCTTCCGAACTTCTTTTAAATATCTAAAAACGAACGTCTCTTGCAACGTTGGTTAACAATCGACTCAGTTAACCCTACGTTATGAGAAACCTTTCAAGTTCTTTAAAAATTTCAATCGCATCGAACTTACAAATTCTTCGCGACTCGAGGTACTTTTGAAACGCCAACTCGTGGGATACTACTTTTGACATTACGTCGTTTCTCGCTATCGCGGTTGATTTCTCATACTTGAAACGCTCTCGCTTGTCAACTCTCGGTCAAATTAACTCGCTGTATCGCTACTTATACTGGATCAACTCTCAAAAGTCTACCTGTTGGATTAATTTCGAGACGAAATTTCCTAAAGCTGGGGAGACTGTAACAACCCGCACTTTCGTGCATTGTTACTACTCGCTACACTCGTTACGCCTAGCACCAGAGATTCGGATCATAATGTAACTATATCGCATACATCGCTATTTCGCAGTATAATCGCATATTTTCGCATACTATATCGCTATAACACATCACATCGCAAACACTAACACACACGATGACCTTGAGTGAGGACCTACTCTACCCTCCTCGATGGCCATGACGTGTCGAAACGCAGACAATTAATGCTAACAAAGACTCTCGGGTGAGTGCTACCCCTCCAGTCGTCGTGACGATGATGACAATACGAGTGGTAGTACCCCGTCAGTCATTGTGGCACCACGCATACACTAACGCTCACGATGACGTCGAGAGAGGACCTATTCTACCCTCTGCGATAGCCGTGATGCGTCTTAACACAATGCATACTCGAAACGAACACTTGGGAATATGGATACGTATATACGACCCTATGTGATTAATTATAATAAATATATATATAAATGGGTATGAAACTGTGTAACAAAATCATCGCAACGCTCATCGGAACACCTAAACGCAGTTCGCCGAATGACATCCGAATGGATTGGTCATCCGGACGGATGGGCCAGCCGAACGGCTAGGCCAGCCGATCGGATGGGCCAGCCGAATGGACAGCCCCAAACCCTCTCCTTCCTTCCCCCTTTGCCTATAAATACCCCTCAGTCACATCAAGAACACTTGATGTGACTGCTACTGATCGACCAGACGCTCCAGCCCCTTCATCTCTCGATTTCTCGCGATTCTTGTAAGTTTTCAACCTAAACCTTGTACTTCTATGATCTACACTCGATTCTACACCTTTCTATCCTTTAAAAATCAACTTTTAACCGTGAAATCTACTGATTTGAGGTGTTCAAAGATGATGTCATCAAGAGTTCATATGAACTTCAAAGCATGACCTCATTTCCCTATGAACAACTCAGATCTAGGTGATTTCTACATGTTTTTACAACAATCTCACTTAGAATATTATGTATCTAATCAAGGTAATGTGTGATTCCGAGTTAGACATGGAAAAACCGTCAAGGGCGGCCAGATCTGATGGAACGGGGTGGTTCCCGGCCAATAGAACGGGCCGAACTCGATGGAATTTCAGTAGTTTAACACGAAAACACATCATCTGAGTCAAAACACCGGTATCCTTTCCAGAAACCATTGGGAGTGACTTAATCGGAAAATTTGAACGAATTGCCGTCTGTCCGATCGAACGGCAAACCAACTTCAAACCTGCCAACCGATCGGTCAGCATATCAACCGATCGGATAACATGTCAACCGACCGGTCAGCATATCAACCGATAGGACAACATGTCAACCGATCGGTCAGCATATCCACCGATCGGACAACATGTCAACCGATCGGTCAGCATGTCAACCGATCGGACAACATGTCAACCGATCGGTCAGCATGTCAACCGATCGGACAACATGCCAACCGAACGGTCAACATGTCAACCGATCGGATAACATGCCAACCGATCGGACAACATGTCAACCGATCGGTCAGCATGTCAACTGATCGGATAACATGCCAACCGACAAACTGAACCAGCTTATCCGACCGGACAGCCATCCGATCGGATTACCGCTAGCCCTATTTTCGCCGCACCTCGCTTACGCTACCATCCCATGTTTATGCTAACTCAGGCGCACTCTAAATTAACCCAATCAAGCTGTGTTCTCGCTAAATACGCACTGTGAGTATACTTGAACCGTTTTTTTTTTTGCTTTTGCACCTTTTGGTGTAACATACGTTGCTATCAAATCGAATTATATCAAATGCTTAAACTACTCATCACTTGCGAATGACTTACGTGCATAGTTATACGTGATGCTAGTTACATATGTGCTAGGACTTATACTCGCGACGTCCCACCATGACTAGTATAGTACTATTGCACCCGACGGGGTCTAGTTTGCCATCGCGTATTCGAGCATCGAGGACTTAGCTGGTAGTATCGGTTTTGTGAGTATGTATGTCGTGTATCTCGTTTATGTATGTAGGAGATTCGCAGCATTTTTAAATCTATTATGCTATTACATATCAAACCTGTATACTCGCCAATACTTTTGTATTGACTTTATTTTAACGTATGTTGTAGGTCTAGACGCAGACTACATCAAATCAAGCTAGGAAGTCTAGAAACTTAACAAAAATCTAGGTTGTCGGATTTGTATTGTTCGAGAGAACACAAAATCTGTGATAACTTGTGTGACTGTAATTGTTTATTAATATGGGATAATGAACGCATTAAATATTGTCGGTAATTGTTGTTATGGATTCTCCTGAGCAATCTGATTCGCCTAGTGCCGCACCCCGATGATTCCGCCATCGGTTGGGGTGTGACAACGGTAGAGCTCGGAAATTTCTGTAAATTTTTGCATCTTATAGCTAATCGAATCCGTTTTGATCGTAGTTTCGATTATGTAATATTTCTAAGAACTCTAATACTAGTTTTTATGTAAACATTTCAGTTTCTAGGTATTGAAAGAATACGGATGGCGGTCAAGCAAGTTTTTGAAGAACCGAACACGAACTTTTGATGCTTCCGCGTAAATTAACTATGTTCAGACAATGTTATGATGTAAACGATTTACTAATCATGTTTTGAATGTTCAAATTAGTTAGTAGTTAACTAGTATGTGATTACTTTAAAAACCTCAATTTTGTACTTGTGTTGAAGTAAAGTACTATTTATATAAAATCATGTATATATTTTATTAAATTCGAATAGAAATTAGACGGTTGTTACAAGTTGGTAATCAGAGCTTAAGGTTGTCAACAAAGTGTTCGGTTCAAGCTTGATCGATCGTCCGGTAAAAATTAATTTATTATTTTAGTAGATCCTATCTTATGTAAGAAATGAGATACGAATTAATGTGCATGGGAAGGGTGTGTTAACACACTCAAACCCGGAAAGTGCACAAAATGTGAATGGTAAAAGCAAGTTACGCACTTGGCTAAACCGAAGCAAATAAAGCAAGTTACACACTCAAACCCGGAAAGTGCACAAAATGTGTAAACATTTCAGTTTCAAGATGTCGAAAGGAAACGATAATGATCCGGTGCCGACAAGCACCGAACAAATGAAAGAGATAATTGCCGAAGAAGTGGGGAAGGCAATTGAAGGTAGTCTATCTGGGTTTATAAACAAAATTCAAAACACGGTGTTGTCACTTGTCGAAGAACGAGTCAAAAGTTTGGAAGATAGTGTCAACCTTATGAAAGATAAATCGGGAGAACGTAAGGGATGTTCGTACAAAGAGTTTATGGCATGTAAACCGCCAATCTACAACGGGAAGGTTGACCCGATAATATGCCAGAGATGGTTAAGTGATGTTGAAGGAGTGTTTGAAAGGACCCATTGTGACGAAAGCGACTTTGTTGCTTACGGAATGGGTCAGTTGAGAGGGCAAGCCAAAGATTGGTGGGACAATAAAAAGAATGAAATTGGGGCCGAAGCGGCAAGGCCAATGACATGGGAGGAGTTTAAGACACCATTTCTTAAACATCATAGTCCCAAGGCGGTCATTAATAAAATCAAAGAAGAGTTCATGCAACTCAGGCACAAGGGTGAGACCATAGACAAGATAACGGCGACGTTTATGGATAAGATGAAGTTTTGTAGTGAATTGGTGATGAATGAAGAACAAAAAATATACTACTACTATAACATGTTGAGCGCTGAATATAGGGAGTTTATGACTCCTTCAAAATACGAGACCTTTACCGAAATCATAAACGTTGCTCGGGAACAGGAAATCGAGTTGAAGAAACAAGTTGAAAGGGGTGAGCGAAGGGCACAGGATGTGAATCCAAGTCCTACAAAGAAAGCTCGAACTGGAGAATCGGGAAAGAAGGTGGATGCTAAAGGCGGGTCCCCAAGTTGCAAGGTGTGTGGAAAGGGGCACAAGGGTGAGTGCCGCTTCAAAGATAAGCTGTGTCCGGTATGTGGGAAGACGGGGCACACTGCATCGCTATATCCCGGAAAAGTTTCTGTTTGCTATAAATGTTATCAGCCTGGCCACAAAAAGTCTGAATGCCCTGAATTGGTTTGAAAGACAGACACAAAAGAATCTCCAACGGAGGCTCCAAAGGCGAAGGCAATATCCTTCCAACTTACCGCTGTTGAAGCAAAGACAGAACGATGTGGTCTCAGGTATATTCACAATTAACTCAATTCCTGCACGTGTACTGTTTGATACGGGTGCGAATAAATCTTTCATTTCACATGGATTTATTCGACATCCTTCATTTGTATTGACGAAATTATATGTGCCCTTAGAAGTTGAAATAGGGGACAACAAAAGTTTATAGTTTGTGACATTTTTCGAGGCAGCAAATTAAGCATCGATGATGAAGAATACTTGATAGACCTAATCCCGGTGTCAATGGGAGAGTTTCAAGTAGTCGTTGGGATGGATTGGCTATCTCAGCACCACGCAAAGGTCGTCTGTTTTCGTAAGGAGATAAAGCTAACATCTCCGAGAGGAAAACAAGTAACTATTTATGGTGAAAACGGAGGTAACCCCATAATATGCTCGATGTTGAAAGCACACAAGCTTATGAAGCAAGGATGCAAGGCATTTATGATATACGCGAATGAGCCCGAGAAGGAATCACTGAAGGTTGAAGATGTACCGGTAGTACGGGATTACGAAGATGTGTTTCCGGAAGATTTACCGGGGATACCGCCCGAACGGGAAGTAGAGTTCGGAATCGAATTGATTCTGGGCACAAAACCTGTAGCTAAAGCACCGTACCGACTCGCACCGTCGGAATTACAAGAGTTGATGTCCCAGATTCAAGACCTGCTTGACAAAGGATTCAAAAGGCCGAGTGTGTCTCCTTGGGGCACACCGGTACTGTTCGTGAAAAAGAAAGACGGAAGCATGCGCATGTGTATCGATTACCGGGAGTTAAACAAACTCACGGTAAAGAACCGATACCCGCTTCCGAGGATAGATGATCTATTTGACCAATTACAAGGTGCGAACTGGTTTTCAAAGATTGACCTTAGATCGGGGTATCATCAACTAAAGGTCAAGGAGGAAGATGTGCCGAAGACGGCTTTCCGCACGCGATACGGACATTACGAGTTCCTCGTGATGTCATTTGGGCTAACAAATGCACCCACGGCTTTCATGGACCTCATGAACCGGGTTTGCAAGCCAATGCTAGATAAATCGGTCATCGTGTTCATCGATGATATTTTGGTGTATTCGAAAAGTGAAGCTGAGCATGCACATCACTTACAAGAGGTGTTAGAGACACTTAGACGAGAAAGGTTGTATGCGAAATTTTCTAAGTGCGCCTTTTGGTTACGAGAGGTGCAATTTCTCGGCCACATCATAAGTGTCGATGGAGTATTGGTAGATCCGTCAAAGATCGAGGCTGTGTCGAAGTGGAATCCCCCGAAGAACCATTCGGAAATTAAAAGCTTCTTAGGGCTTGCGGGATACTATAGGAGATTCATTCAAGATTTCTCCAAGATTGCGTCGCCACTAACAAAGTTAACCCGGAAGGAGGAAAAGTTCATTTGGGGTGTCGAACAAGAAAGGGCGTTTCAAATGCTAAAAGAGAAATTAACTCAAGCTCTGGTATTAACGTTGCTGGACGGAGTCGAGGACTTGGTAGTTTATTCGAACGCCTCACTTTTGGGGCTTGGATGTATTTTGATGCAACGGGGCAAAGTCATAGCTTATGCCTCGAGGTAATTGAAAAAACATGAAAAGAAATATCCAACGCATGATCTCGAATTAGCTGCGGTGGTATTTGCGTTAAAAATATGGAGGCACTATTTGTATGGGGTAAAGTGCACCATATTCACCGATCACAAGAGCCTAAAATACTTCTTCGATCAGAAGGAGTTAAACATGCGACAGAGGCGATGGTTAGAAACGGTGAAGGATTTCGACTGTGAAATACACTACCATCCTGGAAAAGCAAATGTGGTGGCGGATGCTCTGAGCAGAAAAGCGGACTATGTCCCAATACGAGTAAGATCGATGCAGCTCGTGGTGACCTCGGGTATACTTGAACGTATCCGAGAAGCGCAAGTAGAAGCAGTGAAAGAGGACAACTGGAAGAAGGAGAGAATAATCTGCCAGTTAAAAGATTTGTCGGATGGAAAGAACGGGTTGAAGACTCGATCCGAAAGAATATGGGTTCCAAATACTTGTGGGGTGAAAATGCTTCTACTTTATGAAGCTCATAAATCCCGATATTCTATTCATCCGGGTGCGACCAAGATGTACAATGACCTGAAACAAAACTATTGGTGGCCCGGAATGAAGAGGGATGTGGTGAAATATGTGGAGAAGTGCTTGACTTGCTTACAAGTCAAGGTGGAACACCAGAAACCTTATGGGAAACTGCAACCCATGGAGATCCCGGTTTGGAAATGGGAACATATCACTATGGACCTATTGACCAAACTACCTAAAACGATTCGGGGATTTGACGCTATATGGGTGATTGTGGATAGATTGACGAAGAGTGCACATTTTATTCCTATACGCGAAACATATACTTCAGAAAAGATGTCCGAGGTATATACAAACGAAATAGTGGCACGTCACGGAATACCGGTATCTATTGTGTCGGATAGAGATACCCGGTTCACTTCAAACTTTTGGCGAGATTTTCAAGAACAAATGGGAACAAAACTTTTCATTAGCACCGCCTACCATCCCCAGACGGATGGGCAGAGTGAAAGAACAATACAGACACTGGAGGATATGTTACGGGCATGTATTATCGATTTCGGCGGAAGTTGGGATGTTTATCTACCTTTGGCCAAATTTTCGTATAACAATAGTTACCATACGAGCATCGGAATGGCACCGTACGAGATGCTATATGGTAGGAAGTGCAGAACCCCGGTGTGTTGGGGTGAAGTTGGTCCACGAGAGCTTGCACATAAAGATGTTGTCCAAGCCACTAATGAAAAAATCGACGTGGTTCGAGCTCACTTGAAGTCAGCTCAGGATCGACAAAAGTCGTATGCGGATAAAAGAAGGAGACCAATCGAATTCCAAGTCGGTGATAAGGTTATGTTAAAGGTATCTCCATGGAAGGGGATCATCCGGTTTAGAAAAAGAGGAAAACTAAGCCCGAGGTTTATCGGGCCATTTAAAATCATCGAACGGGTTGGCAAGGTGGCTTATCGCCTCGAGTTACCGGAAGAGTTGAGTGGAATACATGGCACGTTTCACGTATCGCAATTGCGGAAATGTCTAGCAGAGGAAACAACTTATATCCATTACGACGATATCGAGGTGGATAATAGCCTGAATTATGCGGTAAGGCCCATAGAAATTTTAGATCGAAAGGTGAAGCACTTGCGAAATAAACAAATCGATCAAGTCAAGATCTAGTGGGAGAATAGGAAAGGTTCGGACACTACATGGGAGTCCGAAGAAGAGATGCGACGTCTCCACCCTACACTATTCGGTAGGTACTCTAGTTTCGGGGACGAAACCCTTTTAAGGGGGGTGGACTTGTAACATCCCGAAAACACAAATTATTATAATACAATTATGTAGCGAATAAATAAGAAACATAAACTAACTAGGAATGATATTAACCTAGTTAGATGATGACTTATGAGTAATTAGAGAGCTAAAACAGAATAAAAACTAAAGTTGAGGGACCAAAGGTGTTTAAATGTAAACTAATAATAATAAAACAAGAAAATTAAACTCACAACACAATTGTTTTGTGTTGCTGAGATCGACCAGGAGACAGGGGTGAACCCAAGCTCCCCTTCAAACCCTAGACTCTCTTAAATCTCACAAATTGAAGGTCAAGATCTGTCCCAAATCGAAATTAGAGCATGGATTAGTGATCCCCATTGCAAGGAGATCATAAGGTATGTAAAATTTGATGAGAATTCTCTACTTGAAATTCTCATGAATTTGGGAAATCTGAAATTTGATGATGCATGTTTGTTATTTGGGTAGAATAGGAATGATATAGTGTCTAGGAGTAAAACCTGGACAACAATATGTGAAATCATGCCTAAATTCTGAAAATTTCATGAACACATTGAAGGTGATTCATGCGTTTTGTGAGAAAATGATAAACACTAGGATTATAGTGGTTGTTCTAGTAATATTTGACATATGTGAAGTGATTTCAGAATTTTAGAGGTTAAAGTTCATGTAAGGTAGTTGATTGATGAAAATTAGGGCTATATGACAAGTTATGAACTTGATAATATATAGTGTAAATTTCTGCCCTTAAAGTGTTCGCATAAATGCCTCAAAGAAGGCTTAAATCTGAAAATTTGAGTTAAACCGCATGATTGTGATGTTTCGGCAAAATATGCGAACTATGAATTGAAAAGAGTTCTAAACATGTCTTGGTTGAACTCTATAGGAAAGGATACCGGAGCTCCAAGCGGACAAGCCGGTGGCGACTTGCGTTTGAAGGGCGTGCACTAAAGGTATGTAACTTGATTCATTACATTGGGTAAACTTTGATAATTGCATAAGTATAGTGAATTGTGGAATAAAGGTTGTCTTAATTTAAAGCAATAATGTTCGCTATATTGATTAATAAGACCAGGATTGGTTACAACTTGTTGGTAGTCATCATAATGGAGGATTCCGTAGATGAGCCAAATTGGTCGAATAATCGATTAATGCGTGGCAAATGCTTCGTGATATAGTAAATCGGTCTTTTGTTATTGTTGATAAACGACATATTAGAATACGAGAATTTAACATGTTGGTTTGTAAGAATGAGAAATCCGAGAGTTTGGTTTGGGCTTTATAATCAAATCAGTCAAAACATAAACTTGCAGGGACTACCGTAAGTTACGGTATCCACCGTAACTTACGATAGAGATCAAAAGCTTTACGGTGGATCACTACTGATTTACGGTAGACCAGAATCATCAAGTGACTACCGTAACTTACGGTAGATACCGTAAGTTACGATAGAGCCCGGAAATTTCTGTAAATTTTTGCATCTTATAGCTAATCGAATCCGTTTTGATCGTAGTTTCGATTATGTAATATTTCTAAGAACTCTAATACTAGTTTTTATGTAAACATTTCAGTTTCTAGGTATTGAAAGAATACGGATGGCGGTCAAGCAAGTTTTTGAAGAACCGAACACGAACTTTTGATGCTTCCGCGTAAATTAACTATGTTCAGACAATGTTATGATGTAAACGATTTACTAATCATGTTTTGAATGTTCAAATTAGTTACTAGTTAACTAGTATGTGATTACTTTAAAAACCTCAATTTTGTACTTGTGTTGAAGTAAAGTACTATTTATATAAAATCATGTATATATTTTATTAAATTCGAATAGAAATTAGACGGTTGTTACACACACACGAGACAAACACTTGATTCTAGCTCTGGGGGACTTCTAGGTAATCGTCGCCCAAATGAAATATATAATCAAATTGAGGAAATTGCTCAAACCAATTTTCAGTGGCACACTCCCCGAGGCAATAAATCTATTGCCCCGGGCGCCCATAAGGTTGATGAAAGCACTTCTTTAAAAGCCCAAATCGAGGCCCTTTCTTCAAAAATCAAAAAATTAGCAATGGCAAAAACGGCCTCGGTTATGGCTTGTGAGGGGTGTGGTGGACCACATGAAAATTGGAGTTGTATGAAAGAAGTAGATGATCAAACAGAAACGGTAAACTACATTGATAATAAACCTAGGCCGTCGGGTCCCCCAACGGGTATCTACAACCAAGGATGGCGTAACCACCCTAACCTTGGTTGGAGAGATCCCGGCAATAGTAGTAGCCAACAAAACCAACGAACTAACTTTCAACAACCACAAAACTTTTCTCAACAACAAGGTGGACGAGAAAGGATTGAAGATACTGTATCTCGCCTCATCTCCGAAACCGAAAAGAAAAACTCGGATCGATTTCAGCAATTGGAATTGAATTTTAGAAATCAACAAGCTAGCATTCAAAACATTGAAAAACAATTAAATCAAGTAGCTCAAAATTTCTCCGAGAGACCACAAGGCGCGTTACCGAGCAATACCGAAACCAACCCAAAAGCGCAAGTACATCTCATCACATTAAGAAACCGAACCGTGGGTCCCGAGGAGGCTCCATTACCGCCAGCTGAAAGAAGCCAATCCATCCAAACCGCGACTCCACCCGCGCCCCAACCAGAAAAGGCTTCTCCACTAACTCAAGAGCCCACTAAGACTCCTCCGGTCCCATACCCCGGTCGGTTAATTCGTCAAAAGACCGATGAGCAATTCGCAAAATTCGAAAATTTACTAAAACAATTGCATGTTAATATTCCTTTTATCGAAGTCCTAACCCAAATGCCTAAGTATTCAAAATTTATGAAGGACTTCCTCACTCACAAAAGGAAAATTGAATCATTGCAATTAGTTAACTTAGGTGAAGAATGCTCCGCTTTAGTACTCAACAAACTCCCACAAAAGAAGATTGATCCTGGAAGCTTCACGATTCCTTGCTCGATTGGGGAATCCCCCATTCGCAATGCACTAGCCGATCCTGGGGCTAGCATCAACCTCATGCCCGCATCAATGTTCAAACGACTCGGCCTAGGAAAAACAAGCCCTACAAAGATGAGCATACAACTTGCCGATAGATCCATCAAATTTCCACAAGGTGTCGCTAAAAATCTATTGGTCAAAGTCGACAATTTCGTCTTCCCGGCCAACTTTGTCATACTAGACATGGAAGAAGACGCCGATGTCCCTCTCATCCTCGGGAGGCCATTTCTAGCCACCGCTCAAGCAGTGGTAGATATGAATGACGGAACACTAACATTGAAGTTTGGGGACTAGGAAGTGAAGTTTGGAGTTGGAAAGAGAGTAGAAGACGAAGACCCGGTCAACTACATGAAGGTCATAGACTCAAGCTTGGATGACGCTCTCCGACGGTGTAGCTTGGGATGCAAAACATCCCCCTTGGGTGACATATGACCAGGCTTTGGGTCTAGCCAAGGACCCTTATAAACGTGGTGCACCACGGAGGCATTCCGTAGAACTATCCTTAGTTTAGTTTAGATTAATTTTTATGTTTTCTAGTTAATTTTAATTTTCAGGAATAAAACACACTCGGGATGGCAAAGGAAACAAGGGAAACTTGAATCAGCACCCCATGCAGGAAAACAGGGCCATCCGACAAAATTTTCTTCGTTACAGCAAGTTCAGCACGGGCCGTGTCCGCCCAACACGGCCCCGTGCTGCACAGTCTGCAGAAAATGCCCAGTTCAGGTAAACTGGACACGGGCCGTGTTCACCCAACACGCCCCCGTGTCCAGGCTTCTGTTTCTCTTTTTCAATTTTGTTACTTGGGGGACTACCAATTTGGGGTGGGGGTCCCCAATGGGGCGGAGGCGGTGCTGATAATGGAATTCGCCCCATTGCTGTGGGGGCAATTTGGAGAAGATTGGTCTCCAAAGTAGCCATGAAGAAAGTTGGGAAAGAAGTTGTTAAGTACTTGGGGGACTACCAATTTGGGGTGGGGGTCCCCAATGGGGCGGAGGCGGTGCTGCACAGCGCTAACAGGTTCCTTAATTCTTTTCATTCAGATGGCTCGCTGGCCATGCTTACGGTTGATTTTTCCAATGCTTTCAACTTAGTTGACCGTTCGGTTCTGCTTCGCGAGGTCCATCGCCATTGCCCCCCCCCCCCCCATATTCCCGTGGGTTCAATTTTTGTATGCCCAGCCTGCTAGGCTATACGTGGGGAATGACCGCATAGGGGCATTCACGGGGGTCCAGCAAGGGGATCCGTTGGGACCTTTGCTTTTTGCCCTAGCGTTACACCCCTTGGTGCTTCAGGTGCAGGAAAACTGCAAACTCCCCTTTCATGCTTGGTACTTGGATGATGGGACGGTTATCGGAGACGCTGTTCAGGTTGCTAAAGCTCTTGACATCATTAGTTCGGAGGGTCCAGCCTTGGGGCTACGGCTTAATATTAGCAAAACAGAGATATTTTGGCCAACATGCAACGGGGTGAAGGTTCGGCCAGGGCTTTTTCCCAGTGAGATTGGGAGGCCGGAGAGAGGTGTCAAACTGCTAGGAGGGGCAGTTAGCCGTGATGCCAGTTTTATTAGTGGTCTTGCGGCTAAGAGGGCAACGCGAGCTGTTGAAATTATGGGACACCTTCCCTCGCTGCGGGATCCTCAAAGTGAACTTCTCTTGCTTAGATCTTGTATGGGGGTTGCAAAGTTGCTATTTGGTTTGCGAACTTGCCAGCCCCCCTTTGTGGATGATGATGTTTCATGTTTTGATAAAGGTCTTCGAGAGGCAATAGAAGACATTGTCGTATGTGGGGGGCCTTTTTTTTGGTGAACTACAGTGGCGGATTGCGACCTTGCCGATGCGGCTTGGTGGGTTGGGGCTTCTCTCGGCCCGGGATGTGGCTGCCTATGCCTTTGTGGCTTCTAGGTCTCAATCTTGGGAGTTGCAGGACCACATCTTACGTAACAGTGGGGTTGTTAACACTGACCCGGATTATGCCAGCGCCTTGGAACGCTTGCATGAATCTCTCCCTGACTTTGATCTCGGCGGTTTCTCTAACAAGGACACCGCCCCCAAAAAGCCACAGAAAACTTTGGCGAATGCCCTTTGTTGTCGAATCGCACAAATGTTGGGAGAAGATTTCCATTTATCCCCCCGTCAGAAAGCCGTCATTGAATGCCTACAGAGGCCTCATGCTCAGGATTTCTTAACTGTTATTCCTATTGAAGGTCTGGGTCAACGTATGTCAGCGGTGGAGTACCGGTCAATCCTTAAGTACCGTCTGATGATCCCCATGTTCCCGAATGATGAAACTTGCCCAGTCTGCCGTAAAGCATGTCTGGATAAATACGGGGAGCATGCGTTACACTGTAGAGAGTTGCCGGGGTTTAAGTATCGCCATGACTTTGTTCGAGACATGTTAATGGATATTCTTAGACGAGCAGGGATCTCGGCAAAGAAAGAGGCACCGGTTAATTTCCTTACAGACCCGTCGGAAGGGAGGTCCACCCTACGCCCGGCTGACGTGCTAGTTTTTGGTTGGGAGGGCGGGAAACATGCTTGTGTCGATCTCACAGGTGTATCCCCCCTAGCCGGGTTCCGGGAAAATGGGTTTGTGACGGGGCAAGCGGTCCTGAAAGCAGAGTCAAAGAAGGTGGAAAAGCACGCGAAAGCTTGTGAGGACAATCAGCATGCATTTGTCCCCCTTGCGTTTGACACGTTCGGCTCCTTGGCGCCGGAGGCTGTTCGGTTCTTGGCTAGAGTTCAGCGTGTAGTCCACAGCAACTTTTCGACCCCTCAGGGGCGAGGCTTTGTTTTTAGTAGATTGGGGTTTTCTATTCAAAAGGGGATGGCGGCGCAGTTTGTTGCCCGTCTACCTGCTATCCTTATGTAAATTTGACTTGTTGATTGAAAAAAAAAAAAAAAATTTGTTACTAGCGACTGAACACTGGGACGTGCCCGGACACCACGGGGCCGTGTCCACGGCCCAGACGCCCAGTAACACAATTTTTTGCTTTTTCACACCCTTTTACACATTCAATCAACCTAAAAACTTATTTTTGGGACACATTGAGGACAATGTGTAATTTACGTGTGGGGGGATGCTAAAACCTTGAATCTTGCAAATCCTAACTACAAGCCTTACACAAAACTCTATTGGAACCGCTAATCACCCCAAATTTTTTTCAAAAAATTTTTTTTTTTTACTTATCTAGGTTTAACTTGGGAATTTCAAGTTCTAAAAAGGTTATATTTTTATAAATTTACAACCGATAGCGTCATGATAAAAAGAACCAACATAAGAAAATTATGAAACGGCATGACAAGCTTAGTTAAAATTTGATTATATATACTTGATCACATAAAAAACCCACTCCCACAAAAGTGAGTTTTGAGCCTTTATTGAGCATACAAATACATATCTTTAAATTAAATGCTCATTTTTCGTTTCTTGTGTGAATAGCCGCTTGGTTCTTACGACTCTAGAACGTGCCACGACAATACATTCCCGGTCCTTACCAACTTAAACCCGAGTAAGTAAATGATTGAGGCATTAGGACTAACCCTTTTTATTTCTACACCATTATTTTTCTTTTTTTTTTACCACCTACCCAAAATCCCCCTAGTTAGCCCCTTTGAGCCTAAACCTTTTCATTTCATAACCCAAACCAAACACCCTTTCACCCACCAAAACCCTTTTTATTTTTAACCTTTTGTTTTAGTAACAAGCTCGGTTTTTCGTATGACTTTTCAAAAAAAAATGTTGATGATGAAGCAAAAGAGAAATAAACAAACAAGTTTATTAAAAATAACTTTGTTTGAATAAAAGCTTCATCAAAATAAAAGTTGCAAAAATAAAAAGTCTTACGAAAACCGACGCTTGTTACGCTTTTCGCCCTTTCACTAACCACTAACCCAACCACCTACCTTTAACCCAAGCCTAACCCTTCACCCCAAAAGTCCTCTTGATATTTACAAACGTATATAGTTAAAAAGGAGGAGGATTGATTGTTTGGCAAGCCTATGGTAGGAGTAAGTTCCATGCCGCTCTCGAGTGATTCACTAAAATACATTTTCGGCCGAGTGTTGAGTGATCTCCGTGAGGTATGTGAACTTGTATATAAATGGAATTTTAAAGAGGCATGTTATACCCTAATAAGTAATTTATCTTATGAAAAGTTTTAAATAAATCATGACGAATAGGATTGTAAATAAATAAAAAAATAAAACTTAATAAAGAATCTTGGAAATCCCGACACTCTATGACAAGCCCAAAAACCTTCTCTTCTACCCATTCCATTTGGGAGTGTAAAACCACATTATAAAGAGTTTTGCTTGAGGACAAGCAAAGATTCAAGTGTGGGGGTATTTGATGTGTGCAAAATGCAACATATAAATTACATCAATTGTGGCATAAAACTAACCCTTTTTTAGTACTAATGTTGGAAAAAGTGTGCTTTTGTCTTCCTTTTGTATTTTCAGGATTAAATGAGCTCAAATTAACAAAAGAAGCAAAAAGACAGCTAAATCTAACATAAATACAAGAAAAGGAACAAACGTGACATGCCCGACCCCACGACATCATCTTCCCAAGCAAAACAAGAAAACAAAAGGCTGAACATGCCCCGTGCTCAGTGAACACGGGGGCGTGCCCAAGTGCCAGCAGAAAAGACAAAGCTGTAGAAGCTTCTATCGCCCACCACGGGGTCGTGCTCAGCGGACACGGGGCCGTGGTCAACTCTAAGATTCGCAGAATCTGGGAAATCTCGATAGTACAGATTTGCTTCTGCACACGGGGGCGTGGTCAACTAATGCAGACAAACTGCAATTAATGAAGAAAGAGATGAAGGATGGACACGGGGCCGTGCCCGAGCTTCTGTTCAGCCTATAAATAGGAGTGCTTGGCTCAAGTGCAAACCATCCCTTGGCACACCACCTCTCTCACACTTCACCCACCACCCACCACCACCATAACACCATCATCCACCACCATCATCCATTGTTCATCATAGAGTGTGTGAGTCGTCTCGGGATCCAAGATTGATCGTAAGAGTTCTTGACAATCAAGGCCATGTTTGCCTAAGTCTCTTACATCACTTGGTGAAGACAAAGTGTCTAGTGTAATACTTTTTATTTTTACTCTTTTCGCACTTTTTACTTGGTTATGTATTAATGACTTTAATAACTAGTTTCTTATGTTGAAGGTGATTCTTCCTTATCGTTTGTCCGTGGTGTCTTGGCATTATTTTACAGTCTATATAAAATAAAAGATTTTCACCATTCATATCTCCATGGTCTATATGGACGTATGTTGGCTACCTAGTCGGGGGTTAAGGGAACGGTTTGGTAAGAGTCTTGCCTTGTTCAGTGTATAGATCATGCAAGGACCTGGGTCAAATTTAGTAGGACCTCCTTCAATACTTAACGGTATTGGATGGCGGGGGTCCAAACTCTTTGACCCCCTCATATGTAAGCTACTATTAATACTTTAACCCGGCTACTTAGGACTGTATCCCTGCTGACTCGGACTACTTAGCCGAGGGTAACGTCACCTTCAAAAGAGGGGCCTACCATAATATGCATTAATAACTTAATTAATTATCTTTCAATAATCCGACCCTTTAGGATTGTATCCTTGCTGACTCAAACTACTGGGTTGAGGGTAACGTCACCTTCAAAAGAGGGGCCTACTACAATAACTAAGATAATCTCTTAAAAAGTGCAAAAGTGCAGAAATAATCAAAGGTTACACTATACACGAGTCGGAGTCAAGTGATTCATCTTGTCTATCTGTTTTTTCTTTTATTTTATTTTCAGCATTTTAGTTAGTTTTTATTTTTCTAGTTTAAAACATTTTTCTAACTTTTTGATTTGATTAGACGTTGAGGATAAACCTGTACTAAAAGCTCTTGTGTCCTTGGACGACCTCGGTATCTTACCAACACTATACTACGCTCACGATAGGTGCACTTGCCCATATGTGTGTTTAGTGTTAGTAAATATCGTGTTTTATAAATTTAAAACTTGGCTAAAAAAGTGTAAAAGGGCTTAAAATAAACATTAAAACCATAACACACTTCACGCACATCAGCGATTCTTCAGCTAAACATTTCTTGAGATTAGATACATGAAATACATCATGTATTCCTGCCATTTCCTCTGGCAGTTGTAGCTGATAGGCTACATGTCCTATTCTTCTAATAATCTCAAAAGGTCCAACATACCTGGGACTTAGCTTTCCCCGTTTGATTAATCTTACCACTCCTTTCCAAGGAGAGACCTTCAACAATACTTTATCTCCTACTTGAAATTCCAATGGTTTGCATCGGTTATCAGCATAGCTCTTTTGTCGATCACGTGCTGCTTTCAGTCGTTCCTTGACTTTAATAATCTTGTCAGTTGTCTCTTGTACCATCTCAGGTCCAGATAGTTGCTTTTCCCCAATTTCTGCCCAACAGACTGGGGTTCGGCACTTTCGTCCATAAAGTGCTTCGAATGGTGCAGCATTGATACTTGTGTGATAACTATTATTATATGAAAATTCTATTAAAGGTAAGTGATCGTCCTAATTACCTCCGAAATCAATTACACAAGCTCTAAGCATGTGCTCCATTGTCTGAATTGTTCTTTCGCTTTGTCCATCCGTTTGAGGATTATAAGCTGTGCTCGGATTTAACTTGGTTCCCATGGCTTTTTGGAAACTTGACCAAAAATGAGAGGTAAAGCGGCTATCTCTATCAGAAACAATTGATAAAGGTATTCCATGTAAAGAAACTATTTCATTTACATATAATTTAGCTAACTGTTCCATACTGAAAGTTTCCTTCATTGGTAGGAAATGAGCTGACTTGGTTAGCCTATCTACAATCACCCAGATTGTATCATTTCCTTTCTTTGTTTTAGGTAATTTAGTAACAAAATCCATTGTTATTAATTCCCATTTCCACACTGGAATTTCTAGTTGTTGTAACAAACCTGAGGGTTTCTGGTGTTCAGCTTTAACTTGTGAACAAGTTAAACATTTAGAAACATAGGCTGCTATGTCCTTTTTCATTCCTATCCACCAAAAAATTTTCCTTAAATCCTGGTACATTTTATTACT
>JARYGA010028688.1:0-63099 GCA_030545235.1 Helianthus tuberosus
GTATTCGTGATCGGTGGTGGAGAATGATTGAGTTGCAAGCCTATGCGGGTACGTGTTCTAATCGATTTTGAGTGATTATTCTTTGAAGTGCTAATACATTATACACATTATCCAAATTATAAGCCGAGTGGAGAGAACATTGTGAGGGATGTGCATGATTTGTTAGTTTTACGGGCGGGTTAATCTTGGATAACCATTGCATATGAGAATATTCTTTTTACCGTTAAATATTGTGAAAATTATAAAGAGTTTGAACTTTTGTATGACAATAGACCTTGACCTTTGTCTCGGGAATGGGGAGTGTGTTCGTTGTTCGACCCACGTGAAAGTGAAAAACAGATTTGCTTGAGGGCAAGCAAAAGACAAGTGTGGGGATGTGATACGTGGTTGAAAACCGGTGTTTGTTATTGCATAACTTGATGTTTTTACATTAGTTTTAATTTCGAATAGCCTACTTTTAATCAAAAATGTGTTTTGCAGGTTTGATGGAGTTTAAGGAGCTTTTCGGGAGCTTTACGAGTCACCGGGTCGAAAACCGGAGCACCGGGACGTGTTACGGATCAACCGGGAGTGCAAGGGGCAAGAATTAGAGAAATGAAGTTAGAGAGGCCGTCGCCGACGGGTCTAGGGCCGTCCCGGACGGGCTCTAGAAACACCCGTCGGCCAAGACAACCCGTATCCAGTAACATAAGCCGTCGGCAGGAGAAGTGATCGGGGGAACCCGTCGGCGACGGGGTCAGGCCCGTCGGTGACAGGCAATGCTTTTATGAAACGCGAATTTCCTTGATTTGGTGATTGGGAACGATTTCAATTGGTCTAGGAGTCATTCAATTCGGGAGTTACACTATCTTTGAAGTTTGAATCTCAATCTTGGAGCCAAATACCACCAACCATTCATCACCATTCCATCTCTACCATACCTATCACCAGAATCATCATTGAGATCATCATCATCTTCCACAATCATCCATCCACAAACCCTAATCCTTCCACCATCATCATTCACCAAAGCCCTAACCATTCACCATTTCTCCATCATTCAAGCTTCAAGATGCTCCAATCCGTGTCTCAAGCATCCGGTGATCACGTTTCTTCAACCATGAGCGGCTAATCACCTTGGTTTCACCCCGGTGTAGGTAGTTGTTAAATTTAGGGTTTCGAATTGTTTTTGTTTCAACTTTGTGACATATTGTGTTTGATTTTTGAAACCATTGACAATAGTTTACATTTGTTTCGTATTCGTAAATTGTCGAACGATGTTAAAAGTTATGACTTTACGAAATGGTTATGTGTAGTTATGCATTGTCGTGGTTAGGTTTTACTTGTGTTGATTACAAAGTGCATTCTTGTCCGTTTTTCGAAGCATTGATAGTTATTGGCACCTAAGTCACGGTACACTAAATCCGCTAATCGTATGCAATTGAGTTGAATCTAAAAACTTGTAGAAACCCTAGGTTGGCAATTACCGAAACCGGGTGTGAACCCTTTTTCTTATTATTGTTTAGTAATCAATTTTCTTGCAATCGTTAATCATTAGTTGTTAATCAATTAAATCAATTCCATTAGTTTAAATTCACATCTTTCAACAAAACAAAAAGAAAACAAATATCATAGCAAGCTTCATAATTGTGACACTTTTCTATAATTCAATCGAATCCACTCGCAAACCACATACTCTTCGTGGTTCGACCCCTTGCTACCACTAGCTATTTGTTAAGGGTAAATAGGGTTTATAAATATTATCTTTGACCGGAGCGCGACATTCCGATCAAATTTTGGCGCCGTTGCCGGGGAGTGCGTGCGCTTTGTGTTTGGATTATTGTTTGAATTTGCGTGATTATCTGTTTAATTTGTTTAGTTTCTTTTTGTGCTTTGTCTTTTTCCTTGTTACGCGGGTTGTGTTACTTGTGCAGGTTACAGGTAGTGCATGCATACGCGAAACTCCGGGAGGACTTCACTGTTAGTCTACGAACCGAAATCGTAAGAGTAGCAAGAAGAAACCTAGCAAGCCGGTTGGAAGCAACTCTTGCTTCTAATCAAACCAATCAAACACCACAACTCACACCATCCATTGAAACCGATTCAATGGCAAATCAAAACTCATACTAAAACCTCAACCAAAACCAAAACCCGAACCAATTTCAATACCGGGGAGCCTTTCACCCCGCTCAAAACGTTCAACCTATACCTCAAGAGCAACCGGGTGGCATTAACAACTCTAGACCACCCACACCACCTTTCCGAAACCAAAATCCAAATAACACCCAAAGAACACCCCAACAACAAAACCTTCACCGACAAAATTCCTTACCCATTCACCTCGATGATCGGAATGTCGCGCTCCGGTCAAAGATAATATTTATAAACCCTATTTACCCTTAACAAATAGCTAGTGGTAGTAAGGGGTCGAACCACGAAGAGTATGTGGTTTGCGAGTGGATTCGATTGAATTATAGAGAAGTGTCACAATTATGAAGCTTTCTATGATATTTGTTTTCTTTTTGTTTTGTTGAAAGATGTGAATTTAAACTAATGGAATTGATTTAATTGATTAACAACTAATGATTAACGATTGCAAGAAAATTGATTACTAAACAATAATAAGAAAAAGGGTTCACACCCGGTTTTGGTAATTGCCAACCTAGGGTTTCTACAAGTTTTTAGATTCAACTCAATTGCATACGATTAGCGGATTTAGTGTACCGTGACTTAGGTGCCAATAACAATCAACGCTTCGAAAAACGGACAAGAATGCACTTTGTAATCAACACAAGTAAAACCTAACCACGACAATGCATAACTACACATAACCATTTCGTAAAGTCATAACTTTTAACATCGTTCGACAATTTACGAATAGGAGAAAAAGAGAGTGGATTCGGCATGCCAACTAAAGAGCGTATGTTGGAAACTCGGTAGGCAAATGTTCACTTAGACCACCATGAGAGGAAAATCAGGTATGATTGTTGTAGAGTTTGTACTATTATTCGTTTTATTTTATTTTCTTAGTTAAATGAACGTTGTGGGTGTGTTCCCTATATAACCCTCAAGAGTCCTACTCGTCCTCCCGAGCTATTGGGAGGTTTAAAAGGGCTTGTTGCATAAGCTAAATGCAACCGTGATTCCTACGAAAGTGAGCTAGGTTTGTTGTCATTGTACATTAATTTTCCACATAAATCAAAGTGAAATAACGTATGGCTTGGTAATGTTTTCATAAAAATGGTAGAACTAGGTAACTAATAAATTTTGATGGTTGTGAGAAGCATGCTTCAACACAAGGGTTGAGATTTGTAGGTACACCATATTCGTGAGACGACCACTTTGTTGAAAGAGCACACGAGGAACGAGCGAAAAACCAGGTGCATACGTTTCTTTTTATCTTTGATTTTTAGTTAGCGAATAAGTGGATTGTAAATTGTATTTTATTTTATTTTCCGGGGTGAGATTTTGGGGGAAGTTAGTTGTGTCACATCCCTTGTGCGTCTTAAAAAAGCTCTATTCTTACACATTGAGGACAATTTTTACCTCAAGTGTGGGGTTGGGGGAGTAAAAGTTTTTTCGATTTTTGAACCGTTCATTTAAACAGTACACATTGAGGACAATGTTGACCTCAAGTGTGGGGATGGGGGAAAATTTCAAAAATTTACAAAATGTCCTTGTTCGAAGCGATCTAAAAAGCACAAGTAACTAAGTTAATGAGGGATGACACAACCCATTTGGTCTTTTGTCATGGTCAAATTCGAATTAATAGCATGACGGGTATTTAGCGGGTGGTTATTTGGGAATAATCCGCTTAAGAAACTTACAAGTTGTATATAACATATTCCATACCCTTTATACGTGAGGTTTTGAGCCACATTTATACATCATATATACACATATTTCTTTGTTTGAGTGGACCATTAGTCATGTATTGTAGAACTTGCATCTTTTGATACGTTTGAGACCATAGACCGAATACAAGCACGAGAATGATTAAGGCATTAGGTAAACCTTTTCCTTTTACACCATTTGCTTACCCTTACCCGAAATTTATCCCCTAGTCGCCAACTTTGATCCTAAACCTTTCGTTTGATCACCCCATTTAGCCCTTGACCGTTAAACCTCTTTGTTTTAACCCGTGTGATGGAAATTCGATGTTAGGTTTAGTTGTTTGTATATTTGTGGTTTTGTAAAAAAAAAGAAAAAAAATATCAGAAAATACCATGAAAAACAAAAGAAAAATCATTGAGAAAAGCACAAAAAAATGTATGGTAATTGTTGAATAAAAGGCGAACGCTTTTGCTTAGTAGTTGTTGATTTTTATTTAGTCGGTTTAGATTAGTTGTTGTAATAAAAATCGAATTTTCATCGCCTTAGCCACTTTCAAACATCCTATTCCACACCCTTAGCCTAGCCCCGTTACAACCCTTTAAAGACCTTTTGACTTGTGCTTAGTATTCGTGTTCGGTGGTGGAGAATGATTGAGTTGCAAGCCTATGCCGCTATGCGAGTACGTGTTCTATTCGGTTTTGAGTGATTACTTATAAGTGCTAATACATCATTATAATTAGCCAATTTGTAAACCGAGTGAAGTGAACATTGTGAGGGATGGGTATGACTTGTGAGTCTCAAGGGCGGGTTAATCTTGGATAATCATCTTTATATGAATTGTCATTTTCGCTAAATATTTTGAAAATTGTAAAAATTATGAACCGAGTATGACTTTAGACCTTAACTTACGTCTCAAGAATGGGAAGTGTGTTTCTCATTCGACCCACGTGAAGTGAAAAACAGATTTGCTTGAGGGCGAGCAAACGATACGTGTGGGGATGTGATACGTGGTCGAAAACTGGTGTTCGTCAATGTTTAAGTTCATGTATTTGCTTAACTTTTAATCTCGAATAGCCTACTTTTAATGGGATTTGTGTTTTGCAGGTCTTACGGAGTTTAAGGAGCTATTTGGGAGGTTTACGGAGCACCGGGAACGAACGGGATCAACCGGGGATGTGAAATGAACAAAATCGGGTTAATCACGAAGATTTGATGTGTTTTGGGGAATGTTAATGGATTTAAAATGAATATATTGGAAGATGGCATGGTAGAGGGCTGAATTACGAGTATGTGGGCGAAAACGGTGAGTAAAACAGAGCTATAACGAAGAAGTTATGAAGAAAACAGTTTCGGACGAAACCGACAAAACTAGACAGCGTCGACGACGCCTTAAATGGCCATCAGCGACGCCATCCAGAACCCTCCATCGCTGAAAAACCTCCGTAGGCAGCAGGTTAAGCCGTCGGACGAATTGGGAATAACCAGAGGCCGTTGGCAACTCCTCCTCTATATGCCAGACGCTGAAACTTGTTTTTTAATGATTGGGGACGGGTTATATGTTTTGTTTGACCAAGATTCGGGGGTTACGAGTGGGGAATGATAAAATCACCTTGGGGGATCATCTAACAATCATCTAACACATTCCCTATCATCTAATCCATCCCTAACCTTCACCTCTAAACCAAAACCCAAACCAATTCTCCATCACCCCTAACCCTAATCAATTCCACCATCACCAACACCATCATCTTCATTCTTCACCTTCAAACCCTAACCTCCACCACTCCTCAAGACTCAAGGTCATGGCTCCTTGTTCGTGTTCATCGGTAAGTGATCGGTCATCGCGTCCATCCAACCATGAGCGGCTAGTCTCTTCGGTTTCACCCCGGTGTAGATTGTTGTAAGATTACTAGGGTTTATGCATTTGTATTTTGATTTTATTTTTGTGATAAATTGTTTAGTATTTGAAACCTTTGATAATTGTTGTGCATTTGAATTGAATTTGTGAATTGTCGAATGATTATAAAATTTGACTTTGCGAAACGAATTTGTGCACTTATGCCTTATCGTAGGTTAGGATTTACATGTCCGAGGTAATGAAGTGCATTGCGGTCCGTTGTCTATGACGTTGATAGCAATTGGCACCTAAGCTTTGTGATAGTAATTCGTTAATCACTATATGCAATTGAAACAAGTTAAAACATGTAGGAACCTTTGGTCTTGCAATTATCGAACTGGGTGTGATCCGTTTCCCCAATTCTTGTTTTCAATTTAGTAATTTAGTTTTGCAATCTTAGTTAGTAAGTAATTGATTTAGATAACAACCAAATATCGGTTCACTCCGATTCATTTTCCAACCAAATAAATTTATAAAAATTAGCAAGGTTCATAATCACATTATACATTTTTGTAAATAGTCTAACTGGAAGACCAGGTTGTGCAATACTGACCACATGCTCTTCGTGGATTTGATACCCGACTTACCCTAGCTACCTATCTTTAATTGGGTTTTTGACTGTCACACCCCCAGAATCCACCAGCGGAGTATCAACACTTGGAGGCGTGACATGACCAGGATCAAGCCACCAATCATATTGAACAACGAAATTAAGTAAATAAAACCAACCACAATATAATTGGTGTCCAAAAGAAAGTAACCAACTTTAAGTTAACAGCGGAAGCATAAAACGTAAAACCCAAACATAAGTTTAATAAGTTCATAAGTTTAAACGTTTAACATGGGACTCGACAGTCCATATCCCACAACGACCTCCTCCTCGTGCAAGCCCCATAAGCATCTAACGACCTGCAAGGCATGTAACAACAAGTCAACAACAAAGTTGAGAGAGTTCACAGTAGGTGTTCGTTACAAAGTAGTTTTTCAAGAACTATGAGTTTGTTTGCAACTACAAGTTAAATCAGCTTTCCTTGTTTTCCAAAACATGAACGGTGGGGGCTACCCCATTTTGTAAAACCACTAGACTAGATGTATATATAGGTGTCCTTCCCAATCCGAGGACAGAGGTACGTATTGAATACGTAGGTTTAGCGTAGGTGCCCTTCCCAATCCGAGGAGAGAGGTACGTATAAGAATACGTAGGTTTAGCGCTGGTGCCCTTCCCAATCCGAGGACAGTGGTACGTAGTGAATACGTAGGTTTAGCGCTGGTGCCCTTCCCAATCCGAGGACAGTGGTACGTAGTGAATACGTAGGTTTAGCGCTGGCGTCCTTCCCAATCCGAGGACGGAGGTAAGTAGTCTAGTAGTGGTGAAAGTACAAGTTCCGTCTTAGCTATTTAATCACATTCCCAACCCACCGGGAATCCCATGCCTTAAGAGTGTGAACTCACCTTTGGTTGCTCGGTTTGACTCTCAAAAATAGCTAACAGTCAAGGTCGGTCAATCACGTACAAGTATGATTACCACTTAGTTTATTAGTGACTTCAAATAAGCACGAAGTTCCTACACGCATCTACCACATAACATGCACTCACTTTAACGGTTCATGCCCATATAAACTTTCCCGTCTATTACCATTCAAAAGCAATCATACGATATTGCACATAACACTTTCATCAACGTATAACATGTTAGATCATCCTCAGATAACATACCCGACATTTAGACACGCAAATCACTACTTATGTCGGTTCAGCTTTAATATCCAAAACTGGGCTGTTTTGGGCATTTTAATAAAATAGTTAACTTACTCCAAAAATTCCCAAACTTTTATAGAATGTTTTAAACGATCCAAATATTACTGTGTAAAAATATCGGGATCCAATTCATTACGAATATTTTATAAAAAATCATTTACCGGACTGAAGTCAGATTCATCACTTTCTGACCGCAGTCCACGGAATAATTTATTTAAAATTCATCGTAAGTCCGATTGATGAAATTCCAGTTGGAGCATTACAATGACATTAGTGGTCATCTACAGTATAAATTTCATGAGTTAATTCTACACAGATTTCAAGTTATGACAAATAAATATAACACATATTTTCTGCAGTAAAAACGCAGCTTTTGTTGCTGTGAAAAACGACCCCTTTAAAAATAGCAAACGAAGTCCAAAAATTATGATTCCAGTGCCATTAGAACCGTATTTCGAAATAACACGTTATAGAATCAAGAAAATCAGTTTTCGTTAAATATCGACCTGTTTACAGCCAACTGAAGTTGGCTGTAAATGTTTGGACAGAAGCTGTTTTCAGCTTATAGCGCTCTAACGCAAGTCCTATTTGTTCCGTTAACATGTTTAGTGATCAATAACGACATTTAACATTACTTGTAGCAGGTTATTTTTTATTTAACTCAGATTTATCATGTCAAATACCATCATCAACATAAACAAAACAACATCATACTAGCATCATTTCATCATGTTTCATCTTTATGTAAAGCTTTAAGTTCATGATTTATGTTTGTGTTCTTTTAGTGTTTCTTGTATTTCATCATACTACATCTTATATCCATAAACATAGAAGTAACCAAGAGTAAATCAAGAACTTACAACTAGCTCAAAGGCTAGGGAAGGTCTCTAGTGAAAAGATGATGAAGAGGGGATGATGAAAGCAAATGAGAAGGATTCCCCAAGTTCTTCAAGCTCCAAACTCCATGTATCACCTTCTAGACTTGAATGAGCTTGGAATTGGAATGATATGGTGGTGACAAGGTGATGGTGGTTATAGAGGGAGCCGAGAGGAGAGGGAGATGGTGAGGGATGGGGAGTGAACTTTGTAAGATATGAATTGATATGGTATGATCCTTGTAATATTTTGGCCATACTTATAAGATCTTATGCAATCTAAGCAAAATCCATAGAAGATCTATGGCAAATCTTGGAAAGATTATGGTGATCACAAGTGGGGCCATATGTGACCGTGAATACCAAGAGGGGGGGGGGGTTAATTGTAAATTCTTATGATAAGTAGGTAAATGGTTGGAAGATAAATGTAATATCTAGTGTTATATGTGTATGGTGCATTACATAACGTGTTGGGGTATTCGGGGATCGTAACTAGTCCAAAAATAATTAAACAATGTTTCTTGCAATATTTTGGTGTCCCGGGTAATGTCTGGTTGTTCGGTTAGGTATCGGTTCGTTAAAGTGCTAAGTTGTTCCGTATAGTGTCTTTTATGTAACTTTTTATAACATTTTTAATTCCTAACACATAGGAAAACATTCAGGAGCATTTAGTCAATTTTCTGTACAATCAATAAGCACAATATAATATTAATTAATCGTACGGATACATGTAATTATGAGGGTTGTCACATTCTCCCCTCGTTAAGAAAATTTCGTCCTGAAATTTAGCACGTGGTTACTGAGGAAGCTAGTTAAGTCGCGTGGTTTTCCTGGTTTTCCTGGGGTGTCACATCATCCCCCCGTTGGTTTGGAATTTCGTCCCGAAATTCCGCAGTAGCTTCAGCCTCAGTAGTGGTTGCACTTTTCTCAAACAACTGGGGATACTTGTGTTTCATTTGGTCTTCTCGTTCCCAGATAAACTCTGGGCCACGACGGGAGTTCCAACGAACTCGAACAAGGGGTATACTGGTACGCTTGAGAATCTTAACGTCTCGGTCTGGGATTTCAACTGGTTCCTCGACGAATCGCAACTGGTCGTCGATTGTGAGCTCCTTTAAGGGAACTATGAGGGTCTCATCTGACAAACACTTCTTCAGATTCGACACATGGAAAACATTGTGAACTCCGCTGAGTTCTGCCGGTAGATTCAACTTGTAGGCGACTTTGCCAATTTTCTCAATGATTTCGAACGGTCCGACATAACGCGGATTGAGTTTGCCTCGTTTGCCAAAACGAACTACACCTTTCCAAGGTGAGACTTTGAGTAGCACCTGATCCCCAACCTGGAACTCGAGTGGTTTCCTACGCTTATCAGCGTAGCTATTCTGACGGTCACGAGCTGCCGCCATTCGTTGTCGTATCTGAGCAATCTTCTCGGTTGTATCTACTACAAGTTCGGGGCCTGTGATTTGACTGTCGCCAACCTCTGCCCAACAAAGAGGTGATCGGCACTTCCGTCTGTACAATGCCTCGAACAGAGCGACCCGGATGCTGGTGTGGTAACTGTTGTTATACGAAAACTCCACTAACGGGAAGTGTTTTTCCCAGCCATTAACAAAGTCGATTACACATGCCCTAAGCATGTCTTCATGGGTTTGGATGGTGCGCTCAGATTGCCCATCCGTCTGTGGATGATATGCCGTGCTCATGTCTAATCGAGAGCCAAAGGACTTGTGCATAGCTTGCCACAATTCAGATGTAAAACGTGAGTCACGATCAGAAATGATGGAGGTTGGCACTCCGTGCCTTGATACTACTTCCTTTAGGTAGATGTCTGCTAGAGTAGAAAACTTGTCGGTTTCCTTGATAGCCAAGAAGTGTGCAGACTTAGTCAATCGATCCACTATCACCCAAATAGTGTCATTTCCGCGTTGAGATCTAGGCAGGCCAGTAACGAAATCCATGGAAATTTTCTCCCATTTCCATGTCGGGATCTCTGGTTGTTGGAGTAGGCCTGATGGTTTCTGATATTCAATCTTGACTCTCGCACAAGTCAAACATTTACTGACGTAGGTTGCTATGTTGGCTTTCATACTAGGCCACCAATACGTAGTCTTGAGATCGTGGTACATCTTATCCGAACCAGGATGTACTGAATAACGAGACTTGTGTGCCTCATCCATCACAAGCTCACGTAGATTACCATGGAGTGGAACCCAGATACGCCCTGTTACATAGTAGGCGCCGTCTTCCTTTTGTTCTAACCGCTTCCTCGATCCTCGTAAGGACTCAGCCCTGATGTTTTCTGCTTTCAATGCTTCGACCTGAGCATCTCGTATCTGAGTAGGAAGACTAGATTGGATGGTAAGTTGTAACGCTCGCACACGTTTAGGTATAGTATCCTTTCGACTGAGGGCGTCGGCCACAACATTGGCTTTGCCCGGATGGTATTTGATTGCGCATTCATAATCATTCAAGAGCTCGACCCATCGGCGTTGTCGCATGTTTAACTCCTTTTGCTTGAAGATATGCTCGAGACTCCTGTGATCGGTGTAAATGGTGCACTTGGTACCGTACAGGTAATGTCTCCATATCTTAAGTGCGAAAACAACTGCTCCCAATTCCAGGTCGTGCGTGATGTAGTTCCTTTCGTGAACTTTAAGTTGGCGCGATGCGTAGGCGATGACCTTGTCACGTTGCATCAACACGCAACCAAGTCCTTGGATGGAAGCGTCGCAATAAACCACAAAATCATTTGTGCCTTCAGGCAATGAGAGGATAGGCGCGGTACAAAGTCTATCTTTTAAGTACTGAAATGCAGACTCCTGTACATCACCCCAATGATAGGTGACACCCTTCTGAGTCAGTGAAGTGAGAGGTTGCGCAATCTTTGAGAAATCCTTGGTAAACCTTCTGTAATACCCTACCAAACCCAAGAATTGGCGGATTTCTGTTGGTGTGCGGGGTGCAGGCCAGTTCTTAATCGAGTCTACCTTGGATGGATCAAAATGCATCCCATCCTTGTTTACCATGTGGCCTACAAAATGGACTTCGCGAAGCCAGAAGTCACATTTCGAAAATTTGGCATACAACTGCTATGTTCGATGGAGTTCCAAAATAAGCCTCAGGTGTTGCTCGTGTTCTTCCTGACTCTTCGAATAGATCAGGATGTCGTCGATGAAAACTATGACAAACTTATCCAGGTAAGGTTTGCACACTCGGTTCATGAGATCCATGAAGACCGCAGGTGCATTCGTTAATCCAAAAGGCATAACCAGAAACTCGTAATGCCCATAACGAGTCCTGAATGCTGTTTTAAAGATATCCTCATCTCGGACTCTCAGTTGATGGTAACCTGACCTTAGGTCAATCTTGGAATAGAAACTCGACCCTTGCAACTGGTCGAATAGGTCATCAATGCGTGGAAGAGGATAACGATTCTTCACGGTCACCTTGTTGAGTTCGCGGTAGTCAATACACATTCTGAAGGTACCGTCTTTCTTCTTCACGAATAACACTAGAGCTCCCCAAGGCGAAGAACTAGGGCGAATAAAACCCTTGTCCATGAGCTCTTGTAGTTGCGAGGACAGTTATTCAAGTTCTGATGGAGCTAGACGATAAAGTGCACGAGCTATTGGTGCTGCTCCAGGAGCTAGCTCGATTTGAAACTCGACTTGTCGATGAGGCGGAAGACCAGGTAATTCCTCAGGAAATACCTCAGGAAAATCACGTACGATAGGTATGTCTTGTATCTTCCTTTCTTCCGAGGATGTATCAGAAACGAGGGCTAGGATAGCAGTGTGGCCCTTTCGCAAACACTTCTGGGCCTTAAGGAAAGAGATGATGCCCACAACAGCACCACTCTTGTCGCCGCGAATTACGAGTGGTTCTTCACCAGAACGAGGAACACGGACGACTTTCTCTTTGCAGAAAATCTCCGCTTGATGTTGAGATAGCCAATCCATCTCAATAACGACGTCAAAACTACCAAGTACGATAGGAATAAGATCGATAGAGAAGGTCTGACCAGCTAAGACGAGGTTACAACCCTTAACTACGTGTGTGGCATCAAGACTTTTACCGTTTGCTAGCTCTACCATGTGTTTGGTGGTCAAAAGTGTTGGGGTGCGCTTAAGCATTTGACTAACTTTTAAGGACACGTAGCTAGTATCGGCACCCGAATCAAATAAAACAGTAACATAAAAGTCATCCAGTAGAAACTTACCCATCACAATGTTGGGATCATTCCTAGCATCACCCTGTCCAATCACGAAGGCACGACCTCGGGCGCCATTGCCATTATTGTTACCCCCGTTGTTGCCTCCATTGTTGCCTCCATTGTTGTTCCCATTTCCTTGGTTGTTGTTCTGATTCTGATTCAGCTGTGGACAGTGCCTCTTGAAGTGACCCTCAGCACCGCACTGGAAGCATCCCTTATTACCCTGTTGGTGTTGCTGTTGGTTCTGTGGAGCTTGTGGCTGCTGTTGTCGATTCTGATTCGCAGGACGTGAGCTCCTGCAATCTTTGGCTTCATGTCCAGGCTTGTTGCATCTCTGACAACGACCCTTGTTGCACGGCCCGCTGTGGTGCAAACTACATCGATTGCACTTAGGGTGATTTCCCCTGTATCCACCCTGACCTTGATTTCCAGAAGACTGCTGACTGGGGCTCCTGTGTTCATCTGTCTTTCGCTGCTGGGACTGAGACTGAACTAAAGTAGAACCCTTGCCCAAATTTCCATCCCACTTGCGCTTGTTATCACTGGGAGCATCAGAAGTAGTAGTAGCGCTAATACGCTTGGGCAGCTTGTTCTGCTCAACTGCCTGATCAGTGAGACGATGAGCCAACCGGATGATTTGCTGAATGGTACCCAGGTTAGCTGAAGTCACGTGACTCTGAATCTCTGGTACAAGACCCTTGAGGTACAACTCAATACGTTTGATGGGAGGGTCCACCATAGTAGGACACAAGATGGCCAGCTCGTTTGACCTCTTCGTATACGCCTCAATTTCAGACCCCGTCATTTTCAGATTGAAAAATTCCACCTCTAGCTTGTGGATGTCGTCACGACTACAGTACTCTTCCTTGATCAAATCTTTGAAGTCATTCCATGGGGTGGCATTAGCAACCGCCAGCCCTAGCAGTTGAACCTGTGCTTTCCACCAGGTTAACGCAGCACCTTCGAGTGTCCTAGTAGCAAATTTCACCCTACGAGCTTCAGGGCATTCACACATCTCAAAAACAGACTCAATCTTCTTGAACCAGTGAAGAAGACCTACAGCTCCTTTTGTGCCGCTGAAAGTACTAGGTCGGCAATCCATGAATGTTTTGAACGTACATACGGGAGGCTGAGCATGTTGACCTATTGCGCGAGAATAAAAGACAAGGTTAAGCATAAGAGTTGGTTCGCGAGTGTAGGATCTAAACATCCTAGGATAGGTCAAAATGGCAGGTTATACCTCCTGCAGGGATAGCTGCAAGTGCCTCAGCCACTCGTTCGTTGATTAGAGCCGTCAGCTGGGCTTGAGTCAAGTTCAAACGTCCACTCATGATCTTCACAACGAAGCAACATAAGTGGGGAAAGTGTCGCGAAAGTGCGTAAGCGTGGGACGACAAAAGAGAGTAAGCACACATGGCTCAAATAGCAGTTATCACGTTAACTAATGCACTATGTGAACTATCAAACAGACAATATAAACATGAATCATACCACCTATTGTGTCGAGTCTTGCACGTGGAGCGAAGCGTCGTTGTGGATCGTTGAGCACTGTACAGGTTATAGTCTGGTTTCGCCAAAAAGCTTTTCTTTTTTTTTAAACCAAGTTCACTATAACCAATGGCTCTGATACCAATCTGTCACACCCCCAGAATCCACCAGCGAAGTATCACCGCTTGGAGGCGTGACATGACCAGGATCAAGCCACCAATCATATTGAACAACGAAATTAAGTAAATAAAACCAACCACAATATAATTGGTGTCCAAAAGAAAGTAACCAACTTTAAGTTAACAGCGGAAGTATAAAACGTAAAACCCAAACATAAGTTTAATAAGTTCATAAGTTTAAACATTTAACATGGGACTCGACAGTCCATATCCCACAACGACCTCCTCCTCGTCCAAGCTCCATAAGCATCTAACGACCTGCAAGGCATGTAACAACAAGTCAACAACAAAGTTGAGCGAGTTCACAGTAGGTGTTCGTTACAAAGTAGTTTTTCAAGAACTATGAGTTTGTTTGCAACCACAAGTTAAATCAACTTTCCTTGTTTTCCAAAACATGAACGGTGGGGGCTACCCCATTTTGTAAAACCACTAGACTAGATGTATATATAGGTTTCCTTCCCAATCCGAGGACAGAGGTACGTATTGAATACGTAGGTTTAGCGTAGGTGCCCTTCCCAATCCGAGGACAGAGGTACGTATAAGAATACGTAGGTTTAGCGCTGGTGCCCTTCCCAATCCGAGGACAGTGGTACGTAGTGAATACGTAGGTTTAGCGCTGGTGCCCTTCCCAATCCGAGGACAGTGGTACGTAGTGAATACGTAGGTTTAGCGTTGGCGTCCTTCCCAATCCGAGGACGGAGGTAAGTAGTCTAGTAGTGGTGAAAGTACAAGTTCCGTCTTAGCTATTTAATCCCATTCCCAACCCACCGGGAATCCCATTCCTTAAGAGTGTGAACTCACCTTTGGTTGCTCTGTTTGACTCTCAAAAATAGCTAACAGTCAAGATCGGTCAATCACGTACTAGTTTGATTACCACTTAGTTTATTAGTGACTTCAAATAAGCACGAAGTTCCTACACGCATCTACCACATAACATGCACTCACTTTAACGGTTCATGCCCATATAAACTTTCCCATCTATTACCATTCAAAAGCAAGCATACGATATTGAACATAACACTTTCATCAACGTATAACATGTTAGATCATCCTCAGATAACATACCCGACATTTAGACACGCAAATCACTACTTATGTCGGTTCAGCTTTAATATCCAAAACTGGGCTGTTTTTGGGCATTTTAATAAAATAGTTAACTTACTCCAAAAATTCCCAAACTTTTACAGAATGTTTTAAACGATCCAAATATTACTATGTAAAAATATTGGGATCCAATTCATTACGAATATTTTATAAAAAATCATTTACCGGACCGAAGTCAGATTCATCACTTTCTGACCGCAGTCCACGGAATAATTTATTTAAAATTCATCGTAAGTCCGATTGATGAAATTCCAGTTGGAGCATTACAACGACATCAGTGGTCATCTAAAGTATAAATTTCATGAGTTAATTCTACACATATTTCAAGTTATGAAGAAAAACATAACAGATATTTTCTGCAGTAAAAACGCAGCTTTTGCTGCTGTGAAAAACGACCCCTTTAAAAATAGCAAACGAAGTCCAAAAATTATGATTCCAGTGCCATTAGAACCGTATTTCGAAATAAAACGTTATAGACTCAAGAAAATCAGTTTTCGTTAAATATCGACCTGTTTACAGCCAACTGAAGTTGGCTGTAAATGTTTGGACAGAAGCTGTTTTCAGCTTATAGCGCTCTAACGCAAGTCCTATTTGTTCCGTTAACATGTTTAGTGATCAATAACGACATTTAACATTACTTGTAGCAGGTTATTTTTTATTTAACTCAGATTTATCATGTCAAATACCATCATCAACATAAACAAAACAACATCATACTAGCATCATTTCATCATGTTTCATCTTTATGTAAAGCTTTAAGTTCATGATTTATGTTTGTGTTCTTTTAGTGTTTCTTGTATTTCATCATACTACATCTTATATCCATAAACATAGAAGTAACCAAGAGTAAATCAAGAACTTACAACTAGCTCAAAGGCTAGGGAAGGTCTCTAGTGAAAAGATGATGAAGAGGGGATGATGAAAGCAAATGAGAAGGATTCCCCAAGTTCTTCAAGCTCCAAACTCCATGTATCGCCTTCTAGACTTGAATGAGCTTGGAATTGGAATGATATGGTGGTGACAAGGTGGTGGTGGTGGCGGTTATAGAGGGAGCCGAGAGGAGAGGGAGAGGGTGAGGGATGGGGAGTGAACTTTGTAAGATATGAATTGATATGGTATGATCCTTGTAATCTTTTGGCCATACTTATAAGATCTTATGCAATCTAAGCAAAATCCATAGAAGATCTATGGCAAATCTTGGAAAGATTATGGTGATCACAAGTGGGGCCACATGTGACCGTGAATACCAAGAGGGGGGGGGGGTTAATTGTAAATTCTTATGATAAGTTGGTAAATGGTTGGAAGATAAATGTAATATCTAGGGTCTGTTTGGTATGGCGTAATGGAATGGACGAGGGAATGGAATGGACGAGGTAATGGAATGAACGAGGTAATGGAATGGATCATTACCATTCCATATCTTGTTTGGTTACCATGTGAGAATGAAATGAATCATTACTTTGTGTTGTTTGGTAGAAAAAATAGACGGAGGAATAAAATTGGTGGTGAGTGACGACAGTCGACGGTGGTGGATGGTGATAGGTGGCGTTTGGAGCGGTGGTCGGAGGTGGTGGCAATGGCGGTGGGGTGGTGGTTGGGGCGGAGGTAGGTGGCGGCAACGACAATGGTAGTGGGTGACGTCATCGGTGGTGGAGGTGGGTGGCGGGTGACGGCAGAGGTAGGGGTGGGTGGCGGATGTTGCGGGGGTGGTGGCGGGTGACAGCGGGGGCAGCGGTGTCGACGGTGGGAGACAGCAAGGGCAGAGGTGGGTGGTGGCGGGTGACAGCTAGGGTGGTGGTGGTGGCGGCGAAAGTGGGTGGCGGTGGGTGGCGGCGACAATAGTCACGAAGACAGTTCTGTCGGTAGTGGTGTCGCCCGTGGGTGGCGGCAAAGGTGGTGTCGTGTGACGGTGGTGGGTTATTAAGAACGATAATAATAATAATAATAATAATAATAATAATAATAATAATGGGAAAAAAGTAATAATAATAATATATTTGTTCCATTCTTTGAAGGAATGGAAAAAAAACATCACATTACAAAGGAATGAAAATTGTTATATTTGGAAGGTTTACATTCCTTGTGGAATGCCCCATTCCATTACCACATGATAACCAAACATGTTTCTTTTCATTCCATCGGAATGTTCCATTCCATTCCGCCTTCTATTCATTCATACCAAACGCTACCCTAGTGTTATATGTGTATGGTGCATTACATAACGTGTTGGGGTATTCGGGGATCGTAACTAGTCCAAAAATAATTAAACAATGTTTCTTGCAATATTTTGCTGTCTCAGATAATGTCCGGTTATCCGGTTAGGTACCGGTTCGTTAAAGTGCTAAGTTGTTCCGTATAGTGTCTTTTATGTAACTTTTTATAACATTTTTAATTCCTAACACATAGGAAAACATTCAGGACCATTTAGTCAATTTTCTGTACAATCAATAAGCACAATATAATATTAATTAATCGTACGGATACATGTAATTATGAGGGTTGTCACATTGACTGATCGGGACGACACGGTCACGTCATTCTACAACAAGAGGTTTCAGAAAAGTTTTATAGCTAATTTAAGTCTTAGATCCTCCGAACTTTTCGCTCAGTAGTGTTATGTATGTACCTTTTGTATAGATTTTTTAGGTATATACGTTTTCGACCCCCCGGTTTTATAAAAATAAAAAAACTTAGGTATATACTTTTAGGTTCGGTGACTTCTGACCCCCGATGGAAATTTTCAAGCTTCACCATTGATTAACTAGTCTATGACTTGAATACAAGGGTGTACATTTAGCTCAAGACTTTGAATATTGAAACAGTAATATTACCAAAAACCGGTTTCTGTTTTCATGGCGTAATATGACAGGAAACATGTATATTATAGGATAAGAAATAAAAATTGTATTTACAACAATAAGTAAAGCAGTAATATGTTAAAAAAAATATCGTCATGTGTTGAAGGTAGTAGAGAGTTTCAGTGACGTAAAAATTATGACAATGGAGATAATAAGGGAGGACGGGGTGGTGCCGTGATGGCATTTATAACGCGTGGAAAACCGATAGTTCCCACCCCGCATGCATGCTATAACGCGTTATAGTATAACGCAATCCCGATTTCGTGATATTTTCAACGCGTGAAGGTTGTTTTATGTGAGGGTATTTGTTGGTTGGGGGAAAATTGTTGGGTGTGGTGGTGAGTGATGACCACCCCGCCTAAAAAAGGTTGTGAGTGATGGAAAAATGGTTGATGACATGGCGGAACTTGATTGGTGCTTGTGAGTGATAGATTTTATCACTAGTGAACCACCCCGAGTTGCCTAATAATAACCGTTTTGAATTTTTTTTTTTGGTTTGTAAGGTGTAGGAATTATGTTTGAAATTGGTTGTTGGTTTTTCAAAGAGAGATAGAGATGGGTAAGGAGATGGGATTCACTTGGTTCTCTTTAGATGTCAATCAACATCAAGGGGTTTATAAAAGTCCTAAAATTAGAGCTTTTAAATAAATGATTCATTACTCTAATAATTAAAATCTCAATAAAAACACATTCATAACAGTTAGCACTACTAAAATCTAAGGCGAAGGTCAGCTTACGAGACGGCCGGGGCCCAATCGAACATCGCGTCCGGAGGGCGGAGCTGACGGGGGATTGTCTTTGACAAGAACCCGGTGACACTGAGTCACGTACATAGAAAGTCACCCTTCAAAAAAAAATCTACAATAAAAATCAAATATAAAAATCTAAATGACAAAATCTAGATTCTATGGTTCTCAACAAGTTAGAAAGAAATTGCATCAATATTTGACGTCAATTTTCACCTCCAATTTTGAAAACTAGCTGGTTACTAGTTGTCTAGTTGAGTGAAATGGTCTATTAGAAGAGGTGAGTGTTATATATACAATAGTTATCGTAATGGCTGAGGGTAGGGGTGTCATGGTTCCGTTTCAAACAATGAAATTGTCCAATCGGTCATCGATTTGGTTTCACGGTCAGTTTTTTAACTTAACTTTTGGTGAGTTTGTTTAAGTATTTGCAAACCGTAGCGAACGGTTTGGTATATAATTTATACTGAAAACCACCCGTATAACACCGGACTAGACCGTAAAAAGTTACTATTAATCTAATTTAGTTTAAGTAAATCAAGAGTAGGCTAATCCCATTTTCATATTCTCAAATCTTAAAACATGAAGCCAGTAACACTAAGTTGGTTAGTTGGCCCCCTTGGCCCTTGGCTCCTATGGATTTTCTTAGTTTCAAATTTCCAACCCTAAAGAATTAATTAGATATTAAAAACTAAAATGTTTCAAACCTTCTAGCTTCCATCAATTATCATGGTAAGGTATTAGTGAAACAACACCGAGTTTGTGTGGCCGCTCCCATTCTTCGTAAAGTCGAAGACTTGAAGAACACGGTAACACCCTAGTCACCAAAGGCTCAACGAGACCAAATCATGAAATCAAACCGGAACCAAACTATTACTAATGGTTTGGTTTGGTTTTGTTTTACAAAAGAAAACAAAAAACATTACTAATGGCTTGGCACACGTTTTACATAAAAACTGCGACAACCGGACCATAAACACCACAACGATTGGTGAAAACTTGTTAAAACAAGTACAAACTCAGAGCCTAATTGTTTCCTTATATTGAATTTTAATATTAAGACTTATAATCGCACATGGATCACTTTTCATTAGGGCTGTAAACGAACTGAACGAACATGAACAAGGCCTTGTTCGTGTTCGTTCGTTAAGGAAATAAATGTGTTCACGAACGGTTCATGAACACTTACCGAACGATATTTTATGTCCGTGTTCGTTCATTAAGGAAATAAGTGTGTTCGCGAACGGTTCACGAACACAAACGAATTTGGCGAACATGACGAAGGATAAAGATAGATGGCCCAGCAAGTAGCACTCGAAATTGACTCCCTTATTGTGGAATGGGGGTCGATCGTATTCACTGATGTAAATAATTAGAAATCAAAAGGAAATGGTGCATAAACAAGATGAAAAAGGATTTCCTAGTTTAATTGTTAGGGTAATAAAATAAATAAAAGTTTAATAATACAAAAAGCACACATAAAATATATATAAGTACAAAGATCTTCATGTAAAACAAAAACATACTAACATAAACGAACGCAAATCAAAGAATGTTCATGAACACCTTGCCGAACGTTCATGAACACAAGCGAACGAACAAGACATTTGTTCATGTTCGTTCATTTAACTAATCAAATGAAATTTCTTGTTCATGTTCGTTCGAACAAACATAAACGAACTTCCCGCCGAACGGTTCACAAATTGTTCGCTAAACATTCGGTTCGTTTACAGCCCTACTTTTCATAACAAAAAAATTAATAAGTGATTAAATTGAAGAAAAACTAGTTATTTTTTTAAAGACAAATATTGTTTATAGTTTATTTTACACCAAAAATTTCAAATTACTCATTTGCCTGATGACTGTGTGGCCTATTTTTAGGATGCCTCTAAAAAAATAATAAAAAAATAAAGAGTAAACTGCCATTTTGGTCCATGTGGTTTGGACACTTTTGCCATTTTAGTCCAAATCTCAAACTTTTTAAATCTGGGTCCCTATGGTTTCACTTTTGTTGTCATTTTAGTCCAAAATTCAAATTACCTTCTATTTGACTATTAAAAACTGGTTATTTTGTCTTTATCCTTACGGGCAAAATGGTCATTTACATTTTATAAATAAATACAGACCTACCAGTAAACCATCCCCATATCTCTCTCCCATATATGCACCATCTCAGCTCTCTCTCTCTCTCTCTCATATCTCTAAACCTAAGTCACACCCACCACCATCAATCTCCTCTATAATTACCGCAACATCATCAACAACCACCATCATCACCCCCGTCAGTCACACCCACCACCGTCGCCACTCGAAAACCCTAAACCTACCACCACCGATCTGAAAGAAAGGTAGAGACAAATGGTGCATATCTGAGATAGTGGCAGGGGTTGTTTGTTTGTTGGATTTTGCAGCGGTGGTGGTTAATCAGAGCGTCGGTGGTGGTTGTTACCAAATGTGTGAGACCTGTAACACAGCTCAAAGAATCGTTTTTTTTAATCGTCGTCGCTGCTACTTCTGTTCCGACGAGCCACTGCAGTTCCGGCGAGAGTTGTTCCGATCTGAATTGGTTCCGGCGCAAACTTCTGTTCTAATCTCACCCCTTTATACGTAGGTTCGATCTTTCACCAGGTAACAATCGACCACCCATTTGAACGCAAGTATGGTTGATATCCACAGGTCCCTTCAATCGAGAGAGAGAGGGGGAGTTGAATTTAGGGTTTTGATTTTGATTTTGGGTGGATTTGGTTGATAGAGGGTTGAATTTAGTTGGTGGGGATGGTGGTGGTGCGGTGGGGATGGTGGTGGTGCAGTGGGGGTGCGATGGGGATGGTGGTGGTGCAGTGGGGGTGGAGAAGATGATGGTCTGGTGTAAAGAAGAAGTTGGTCTGAAGAAGAAGATGATGGTATTTAATGTATTATGATAATTGAATAATAATTCCAAATGACCAAAATGCCCATGCACAAAAAGACAAAATAGGCATGTTGGAAGAGTAAAAAATGAGGGTTTTTGAATTTTGGACTAAAATGCCAATAAAAGTGAAACCACAGGGACCCAGATTTAAAAAGTTTGAGATTTGGACTAAAATGACAAAACTGCCCAAACCACAGGGACCAAAATGACAGTTTACTCAAAAATAAAATAAAATTATGAAAGTTAATTGTGCCTTAACTATCCGCTTTTCTAGACTTAAGGTCATCCGTAGTCATAAAGCCCCTTTGTGGGCGTTATGCGACACGTGTCGTGCCACGTCACACAGGGGCTTTATGGGGCGTTATATCACTAGAGTCCGTAGTCATAAAGCCCATACCCATCATTACCTAATTATTAATTTTCAATTTTATTAATTAATTATAAAAACCCATAACTATTTTTTTATTGGTCAAAGTTTTAAAACTTCCCTCCATCACGGCGCTATCACCATACCACCCCCACCATTTTCTTCCCCCATAGCGCCGCCCATCGTGGTGTTTGGGGCGCTATGGAACGCTATCCATCAAAAAAATGCACAGATCGCGTCCCACTACAGGGGGTCTAATTGCACGATAACTACCCTCTTTCCTAAATTGCAGTTCAAAAATCCCATCTGCTTTTCTAAATAGTTAAACAAAATCAATAGTGTTTGCACAACAAATACACATTTGCCAATGATTAATGATAATTATGTTTTTTTTTTTAACATAAAAGGGGATATCATAAAAACAGCCAAAAGGCTAAAAAAGAATGTTATGTTTCGAAAAAAAAAAGTAATATGATTATTGGATGGTAAATTATATTATATTATATTATATTATATTATATTATATTATATTATATTATATTATATTATATTATATTATATTATATTATATTATATTATATTATATTATATTATACTATACTATATATACAATTACAAGTTAGGGGAATAGTGTCAGGCAGCTACCTGGCACTTCCCTATTAGACCAATCTATTTTTAATTTAATTTTATTTTCAGTTTAAAATTACGTTTTCGTCCTTCGTTTAAAATTACGGTTTTGCCCACAGCTAACAATAAAATTATAACTTTGCCCCTAGCTAAAATTACGTTTTTGCCCCCATCTCAAAATAAAATTATAATTTTGCCCTTAGCTCAAAATTACGTTTTTTCCCTCGGTTTAAACACTCATTTTTAATTTTGTTCCCAGTTTAAAATTACGGTCTCGCCCTCCGTTTAAAATTACGTTTTTGCCCCCGGTTCAAAATAAAATATTGTTTTCCCCTCTAGCTCAAAATTACGATTCTACCCTCAGCTCAAAATTACGTTTTTGCCCCCAGTTCAAAATGAAATTATGTTTTCTCCCTAGCTCAAAATTATTAGCTGTCTGTCACTTCCCTATTAGACCAACTCTTTTTTTTTAATTTTAATCCCAGTTTAAAAATACGCTTTCGTCCTTCGTTTAAAATTACATTCCCCCCCCCCCCCCCCCCCCGCTCAAAATAAAATTATAATTTTGCCCTAGCTCAAAATTACGCTTTTGCCATCGGTGCAAAAGCACATTTTTAATTTTGTTCCCAGTTTAAAATTACGGTTCCGCCCTCCATTTAAAATTATGTCCCCCCCCCCCCCCCCCCCCACAGTTAAAAATAAAATGTTGTTTTTTCCTCTAGCTCAAAATTACGATTCTGCCCTCAGCTCAAAATTACGTTTTTCCCACAGCTCAAAATTAAATTATGTTTCCCCCCTAACTCAAAATTATAATTTTGCTCTCAGTTTAAAATCATGATTTCGCCTCCAATTAAAAATATAATTACAATTTTGCCCTCTGTACAGACATACATGTTATGAGAGAAAAATATTCGGTTTATTGCCCCGCAAAGCGGGCTGGGCAAAAACTAGTTTGTAAACATTTTATCGTTCAACTGTAATTAAATAATAATAAAAAAGACAGCTGTAAAATTACGAATTTTCAAAGAATAATTTTTACCTTTTTAACAATGTCTAGTTTCTTTTTTAGTAATGAAAAAGAAAAAACATCTTGTATGATTATCATGACCCAAAAGTTCAATTGGGGGATATGTGGCACATGATCATTTTATCAACTATCATCGAAATGACAAAAAATTAAAAGGTACGCGACTAAAGGTGATATGCCACAAGGGTTTGCGAAGAAAATGCATGACAAAAATTTAAAAGATGCGCGACTAAAGGTGATATACGACAAGGGTTCGCGAAGAAAATGCATTAATGAGCATTGTAACGGGGCATAAACAAGTGATAAAGACAGAAAAGACCGTGATAGAGAAAAAACACGACACACAACATTTATGTCATACAACATCAAACTATAATGGTGATATGTTTTCTCTTAATATTCTACCTCTATAATTTTTTAACACTATTTAGGAAAGAGGATAGTTATCGTGCAAAATTTTGTTTTTAACACTATTGGGTCCGCCCCTGATTGAATTAATATGTCTTGATACCCAACTTACCATGATACCTAGATGGATGAGGACTTCTCACCCCCATCAAATATTTCCAAAAAATAAAAAGCAAAACTTTAGTTATATTATGTTTTCTTTCCTGAAGACAGAGATAATAATATTTCTTTGGTATAGGTTTATTTGAGTAATATATTTTGATTTTGAATGAATATAAAATATAACCATATGAGATACCACATGTTTTGATAGTTCACACATGGGGAAAGAGTCAGAAAGAGGGCCATACACCCACGAGGTTCGTACCGGCTAGAAAAACGGTCAGGCGTGGTGTGTGGGGACGTAGCCATTGAACCATTAATCTTTTTAATTTTAATTTGTAATTTTGGATACCAACAAGTTTCAAACTAATCCAAAATTAAATAACCTTTTAATTTGTTATTTTGGATACCAACAAGTTTCAATCTAGGGTTAAGGTTAAGCCCCTTAGCATTTAGAAACTTAGAATTAGATTATTTTCTTATATATAGTAAGGTACATATTATGTATTGAGACACATAAATATACATATACTTTCAGACACTTGCGTCTTTTATTAAAGATAATATAGAGTAAGATATCATTTTCGTCCCTTAGGTTTTGCCAGTTTTGCGACTTTCGTTCAAACGATTGTTTTTCCGCATTTGGATCAAAAGGTTTGAAAACTTGTCATTTCATCCAGCTCGTTAACTCCATTCATTTTTCTTCGTTAAGTCAGGGGTATTTTTGTCTTTTTGCTTACTTGTTTTGTTTTGTTTTGTTTTGTTTATACTTGTACATTATGCTAAATGCTTGTACATAAAGTGCAATGACTGAATTGCCCTTTGAGTTAATAAAAAAAAGAGAGAAATACACCTGACTTAACGAAAAAATGGATGGAATTAACGAGTCGGATGAAAATAGGAAGATTTCAAACCTATTAGATTCAGACGCGGAAAACAAATATTTGGACGAAAGTCGCAAAACTAGCTAAAACTCAGGGACGAAAATGACATTTTACTTGATAATATACTATCTATAAACCTTTAGAAGGTTTATGCATAAATCATAATAGCTTTATAGGTTTGTAAAATGAAAATAGCAATGGGTTTCCGATTAAAAAGGCCCAATACCCAGCCCAAATTTGTTGCACTTAGACAGTCATTCATTAATGCTATGCATAGGCCACTAGACAGGTCCATACGAAACTCAGCAGGCTTTCTACAAATAAAAAATCCACTATCCAGCCCAAATTTGATAAGTTTTTTTTTTTTTTTTTAGCCGCGGAAGGGATCTCCCTTCCCAGTTCACGACCCGACAACGATCCCTGGCGGTAAATACCCTTGCCAACTTGATTGGATTGAAGAGCCTGGAGTACCCAGGATTCGAACCCGCGACCTCCACGCAATGGGAGGCCTCAAGAGACACTAAATGGGTGTCGGTGGCCACTGAGCCACGACCCAGTGGTTACTGAGCCAAGACCCAGTGGTTATAAGTTTTGATCAAATGTGAACCAGAAGATGTACCATTAGAAAAAGTAAATACATCAATTATTAGGTGGGGTTTTAAAAAAAAATATATATATTAATTATTATTTCCATACACAAGGAGTTGAAATTTTTGGCCCGTCTATCAAAAGTATTTCATATAAGTCAATGAACATGCCAAATCTTTAATTCAATTTTTTTTTTCTTTGGTGGTTTCTAAACATTGTCTCTTATGGTTGGTTTTACTTGTTTATTTGTTGTGTTTGGATTACTCATGGATGCATATCTTATTTGTTTGATTTGAAACCGTTATGATATGTTGTTCTCCAACGACCATGAGAAATAACTGATTTTATATTATACGATATGATACAAAAGTTCTGATACCGCATATGACGAGAGGGAAAATTCTGGTATTTAGAGACAAAAAAACATGTGTGTGTGTGAGGGGGGGGGGGGGGGGGGGGGAGGGAGTTTAGTAAAGGAATTAGGAAAGTATAGGTTAAACATAGAGTCCAAGATACCCATTTTAGCCTACTTGGGAATAAAACAAATACCTAATGCCAAATTCTAGCCTTTTGTTTTGAGTGGTGAAAAGCAATTCCCCCAAGAGAAGTGAATTTGACCCATCCTTGATTAAAGGGCACTTGAACATAATAAAAGGGTATCTCATGCTCACTCTTTTTATCTTTCTTCTTTTTTTTTTGTGTTCAAAGAATTAAAGTTTCCAATTCCACTATTGATTTGAAAGTGTAAGTTATCAATGAAAGTGTTATAGAAATCAAAGTAATAAAGCAAATATCCGATTGTCTTCCAAAGCGGTTTACCTACTAAAGCGATAATCAACAACAAGTCTACCTTTGAGTAGTCAAATAACTAAATAAGGCTTAGCGGATCGTATTTGACATGATTTATTTAGTCGTTTCTTTGGCTATACAACATCTTCAATCAGTTGTTTTTGTGTAAATTGCTCTTTCATCAAATCTAAATTTATAATGTATCCGTTGTATAACTATTTGCTTATTTTGATGATTGGTCAAGTAAAAAACAATCGTATTTTTAGTGTATTAAATAGATAGTTTAATGATGAAAAGTAAACAACGTTAGTAAACTCTTTAACTATACATCATCAAACATCTTACGATGATTATGTTTAAAGTATATGTGAGTATGTTCACACGCCTTTATAACATAGTCCCTCCTGTCAAACCATGATGGTTGGTTCGACATTTCAATATTCTTTTCTCATTTTTCTAAATTCTTACAATAGTTAATATAATGACCAAATGGTATTTGGTTTAGTGGTACCAAGTAGAGGTGCACATAACCGGGTTTTTTTAATACTCGGGTACGGGTGGTATTGATTTTTCGGGTATTGGCAATACCCAGGTATTAAAATACCGTATTTGAGGGTATAAAAACCCAGTTTCGGGTATAGGTCGGGCCGGGTATCAGGAAAACCCTATACGGGTATACAAAAAACCTGATTTCGCTGTTTATTTATTTATTTGTTTGTAGTTTTATGTTTCCAACTCCATTTTTGGTTTATAAACTTTTTACAATAATAACATAAAACTTCCAGTATATTAGAAACTTAGAAATTTAACAACATTTTACATACCATAAAAGTGCATACACCCAAAAAAAACTTGGGTACGGGTATGGTATTGATAAAACCCAATGTTGGGTATGCAAACAACTCGGGTACGGGTATGGATAAAACCCGGGTATAAAAAATGTTGAAAAAAACGCGGGTTCGGGTTCGGGTTTTCACGACATATACCATACCGTGTTTAAAAAAAAACCCGGGTTCGGGTTGTTTTGTGCACCACTAGTACCAAGGTGTTTAATAAGACTTTGTTGTTTCAAAGGAAGAGGGTTCAAGTTTCTTGGTTGTCAATAAAAAAGTATAATTTAGGTGTAGTGTGAGTTACTATACTAAAGAAAGTTAATATAACACTAGATGTCTAGTGAAGATAAATATGATCGGGTGGTTCTGCTGATGGCACGATAATGCTATAGTAGTCTGTCAGTTATCTAAGTTTGTCGTTCAAAAAAATTCAAACGGTTTTAGTTATAATCAATACTATATATCAAATATCATGCATAACCAAAATCAATCCATTAATTAAAGTTAACACATCTCAAAACAAAACAAAAAATACCAAAATGCCACTAACTTATAAAAGCAAAGCAATTATACTTATACATATATTCCCTTTAGATTTTTGCTGCGGGTAACATGTTTTTGTAGCCACCTCAGCCTAACAAACAAAACCTACGTATCCCCAAAAATTAATATTTTTTCCAAGCACATCTTTTCCCACCCTCCATCTTTCAAGACATTAGCTTTTTAGCCCCTGATGAAACAAAAAGTAGCAACCCACTAACAAAAAGTCAAAAACAGTCAACGACAAAAAAGGGTAAAAGTGGACACCAATAGTCCAATATCAGCCGTAGATTTCGGATCCTGTTTTACACTCGGAAATTCTTTCCAGTGAATGTTTGACCAAACTGCCAATGAGCCGGAACGATGTTCCATGAGGTGGATGTGCGTCGGTCACTAGCTGTGACCCTAAACGAGAGTGACTGACCAATGAGGACCGCGTTTGATTGCCAGTTTTGCCCCCAGTTACGGCTCATGCTCATCCAGTTGGTTTTTGTGCCTTTGACCCACACCTTTTGTATGTCCCCTGCACCCGCGACGTTGCTGATCAAAACCAAGTTGAAGTAACGGAAACCGTTGATTGTGAACCTGATCCCACCCTTCTTCCTGCATGGCACCCTGTAGTAATACATTACAAACACCAAGGTCATTTTTGTCTTTTCATAAATTAAAATATTTTATTGTTTAAACGACACCGTTTTAGCCAAAGTTGTGGTTTTTTTCACACTTTGTGCTACACTGCTAGGGGTGTGCATAGGACAGTTCGGATCAGTTTTGACTTTTGAGTCTTCATCAAAACCGATGTATACATTTTTTTATATAGGTTTCCGTTTAACCAATCGGTTTTCAGTTAATTGTTTTTTTCCTCGGTTTCAATTGCTTTGTGCAAGTAGACATACCGGCGATATGAGACGGGGACAATGCCGGCACGGTACTCAGCGATTTTAAGAAACATGGGCATAGCAAGGTCGAAGTGAGTACGAGGAGGGTTACACCAGCCACCGTTGTCGTTAGGTAAGGCGTAGTTAGGCGGACAAAAGTTGGTCGCGGTTATAAAAATGGACGGGCTTCCGGGGTGGCACCACCGCGGGTCTTGTGTGCACTTAATTTCAAAGCAAGCGCCGCAACTAAACCCTTTGTTAAATAACGCGGTACTTAGCGCCGCGGTGTTCACTCCGTAACCTTGGCTGTACAAGTTTCCGTATCCACAAGCACCACCTATAAAAATAAAAATAAAAGTAAAAAGTTAAAGGGATTTTGGCCTAGGAGTATCAACGTGTTAGATAAGTTGAATAAAAGAAATAAAGAAAAAATAGTAGTGAGAGTTGAATTCCCATTGTGACGTAAAAAGTGTAGTCTAGTAGTAGAATACTAGAATGTTACCGTTCTAAAACATAAAAATAAATAAAGAAAGTGGTTTATTTTATTGATTTTTAATATACCGAAGTAATTTTACTACAGTAAATCCTAACTAATATATTATATTTGATAAATATTTTTATATATCGCTAAAGCGTCAAGTATAGTAATGCGAGTGAAATGAGGCATACCCATTGTGCCCGAGGCGTCACTTCCGCCATAGAATGTGGCATGAGCGCTTTCCCAAGAGCTGCCAGCGTAGTTTCCTGGGATTCTGGCGTTGGCGGCAGAGAAAACCGAAACGATGATTAGAAGAATGCTGACGCGAATGCCCATTTTATTCTGGCAAAGGACAACAAGGTGTTGTTGTGTTTGGTAGTTGAAGGGATGATGAGAAATCAAGTTGTTAGGGTGGTATTTATGGAGGGGATTGTGTGGAAGTTAATGACTTTACAATTTTTTATTTTTATTTTCTTGTTGATGCCTTGTCACTTATTCACACACAAAAAAAAAAAAAAAAAAAACTAAAAAAAATCCATTGGTTATTTGGCGGGTTCCATTTATTTGAGTTATTCGGATCCGGTTTATTTGGACATAGTATGAATTGTGCAACATTCATCTAGAAGGAGATGGCTAGTAAGTCAAAAGACATTCAATTTATATTTTGATATGGTTCATAATTCAAAAAAACAGGGTGTTTTTCTTTAGCTATATTTTGGGTCTACTTAACCTATACAATATGTTAAAACCAGATACTTCTATAAAACTTGCTAACTTAAAACAAGTCCAAATGAGTTAGCATCACCTGAGATTTTTGTTTGTCACCACCACCTACTCGTTATTGACAACACTGTCGGCATGTGCATATCGTCACCATCCATTGACACAATTGTTGTCACAACCATGGTTGTGCCACTATCACCACCACCAACGCCATTGCCGTCATCACAATCGGCACCACCCAACGCCTCTGACACCACCTCCAACTGTGGTTGCTTGCGACCATAAGAAAAGCATACATAAAGTGAACTCATTTTGATATTATTTTAAAAATACTTGTTTTGACCTAGACTTACTTTGCATGAGGTCCGTTTAACCTGAACCCGTTTTGATTTGTTATTCATTTTGTTTGTTTTTCCCAAGCTTAATTGATCAGTAACAAAAAAAAGGATTATCTTTACAACTAGACTATTTATTAGAATCGGCTAAATTTAAATAACTTAAATAATATGTAATATAAAAAATTAAAAGTTTGTGAATAAATTGAGTATATAACTTTATTACACTTTATCATATTTTACATTTAGTCAAAAGTTTTAAACTTACTATTCATCATATACTTGGTTTACATTTAGTCAAAAGTTTTCAAACTTACTATTCATCATAAAGAAAGTAGAATATAAGTATCAACCCTACTAAAATAACGTAACTCGATGAAATGAGACATGATGAAGTAGTCAACAGATGTCATTAGGGGTTTAGAGGTCGACATGAAAACCGCGCTAGTTACATTCTCGTCGAGTTGTTGATCGATGTACAAATGTGTTACTCTAAGAACTATACGTTAAAAGTTAAAACTAATCATTCTTCTCTAACAATATAGTCAAAGTAGATATGAAACGGGGGATGATCGATGCCTAAACGAGAAGAAATCATCAACATATATCCAAAACAAGATACGGGTCCGATTCTTGGGGAACGAAGGTAAAGATAAACTCCAGGATAAAAAGGTAATTTCTACACGATATTAAAACAATACGATATTGGGCTATAAATTGAAAACTTGAAATTTAATACGCGAGATATTAAGACGATACAATATATGGAGTTATAAATTGAAAGTTTGAAATTTAATCCTCCATCATTCTAACCTAAAGTCCGATCACCTCTTTTCCTTCAATGTAGTTGTTGTTTAACCTCATAATAATCGACGTCTACATCTTATTTTTTTTTTCATTTTTTGAACCTTATTTAAATTTTATCATTGGAGTGAAATTGACCACCCTGTTGCATCGCGCTAGTTCCCTCCGGTATTATTTAATGAATAACATTTGCCTAAAAATATATCTAATTTATTAATTATTTCACACATAATTTCAAATATATATATATATATATATATATATACCTTTATAATCACGTAAGACAACTCCATCTGTTTTTTTGAACGGTTAGATTATATGATTATAGAATAGAGCCAACATATGATATAAAAACCCAACGAACAACACTACACAGAAAAGAAAGCGAAAAACAACTTACACCCCCACAATACAAACTAAATGATAGAATCTCTCACATTAAGCCCATACAGAGGCTTCATCCTACGCTTTTGTGGCCTCGAGGGCCCAATCGTGGGTGCTACAGGACCACATCTTAAGGGACAGTGGCATATGCGGTATGGATTCTGATTATGTTTGTGCTTTGGCTTGTCTTCGTGATACGATTCCAAGCTTTGACTTCAGCGGTTTCACTAATAAGGACACCGCCCCCCCTAAAGCTCAACATGCATTGGCGAGTGCTCTTTTTAGTAAAATTGTTCACGAAATCGAAGTGCAGTTTGACTTGACCGTTAGACAGAAAGCCGTTTTCGAGTGTCTCCGAGCACCACATGCACAAGATTTTCTTCTTGCTATACCTATAGATGGGTTAGGCCAGCATATGTCGCCGGTGGAGTACCGTACTATCCTTAAGTATCGCCTCATGATTCCTTTATTCCCAGTTGATGAGGTATGCCCAGTTTGTCATAAGGCGTGTTTGGATTCTTTTGGTGAGCATGCTGTTCATTGTAGAGAGCTCCCGGGGTTCAAATACCGACATGATTTGGTTAGGGATGTCCTTTTTGACATATTCAGGTGCGCTGGTATTTCTGCTAAGAAAGAGGCTCCCGTTAATTTCTTAACAGACCCGTTGGAAGGGAGATCTACCCTTCGACCAGCCGACATTCTGGTCTTTGGATGGGTAGGGGGTAAACACGCCTGTGTGGATTTAACAGGGGTTTCCCCGCTTGTGGGCTTAGGGAGTAGTGCTTTCACAGTGGGCCAGACTGCTTTAAAGGCTGCTTCGGGTAAAGTGATCAAGCATGAGAAAGCGTGCCTTGACAACCAGCACGTGTTTATCCCATTTGCTTTTGATACTTTTGGTTTTCTGGCGCCAGAGGGTGTGGACCTACTTAGTCGAGTTCAAAGGGTCATGCATAGTAATGTAATGACCCCGAGATCTATGAACGTAGTTTTTAAAAGGCTTAGTTTTGCTATTAAAAAAGGGGTAGCGGCGCAACTTGTTGCCCGTTTACCAATTATCTCGATGTAAATTCTTCGTATTATAAAAAATGCTGAATGGTCTCCCCAATCCAACTTATCAAACCTTGATTGACTCTTAAGTCAAATAAACGTATCGACCTTGACACCGTCTACCACCGCGTTACCTGAGACTTGAACACCATTGAACTCTTTCTCGTTACATAGTTTATTTTACGTAAACTTGTAGAAAATTAGCAATAGCATAGATTATATTATTTTACGTACATAGTTTATATTAAGCATCTACCAAAATATATATATACACTAGTCCATTTTTAGTATAATTCTGTTTTTCATCCAAATGGTTTCATGCGACAAAACATCCGTACTATTTATTTGGCTGTCGGTACAACTTTTCATCACTAATTACTGGTCGGCTTAACAGAGGAAAGTTACCGCCAAAAATCACACCTCAAAAATATATGTAATTCTTGCATTGAATATACATACCACAATGATTAATATTCAAAATATAAAAATGGAATAATTAATCGAGCCGTAACTAACGGCCGTGATTAGAGGTATGCGTAATTGGATCCCTAATCTCATGATTATTAACTTCTTTTGTTGAACAACTTTCTTTTATATAAGATTATCCAAATATTTGAATAAATGTTGACTAACATTATGTTTGATATGAATCGTTTCTTACATGTCGTTTTACCTAAAGTTCGATAGTGATTATGTTTTTATTTTAATTATAAGGGCACGAATGATTTTTTTTCTTATGAACTGAAACCATTGTAAGGTATGAGACTTGTTTCGTATCGATTGTATGATCAACAAATGTGGGATTATATACCAAATTGGTCCTCTCACTCACTACACTGGTATTTAGGTAGAGTTCTCATGTTTGGACCGTAACATTTTTCTTTACATGTTAAAAAAGACGAGCTTCAGAAATATGCTTAAATGTTTGTTTAACATTAGTTTTATAAAGTACATGTAAGGGAGGGCGGGGCATCCTAGTGGGTATGGCTTGCGGGTTCGAACATGAGCGATTACACCGCAGCCACCCCCTAGGGTTGCCTCGCGGGTTGATGTTTGCGCGTAGAGGATACTGCATAATACCTAATATTGATCGTAGAATAATAAGTTTTTTATTTATATAGTTGGACATAGTTTGCTTAGATTAGTGGAATAGAATGTTATATGTAGTTCATATTACTAGGTTTATAGTACTTCTATCATGTATGAACTTTGTATCTATCATGATTTAGTCGATAAGTACTTAATATGAATTACTACAAATTTAGAAGAACTACTTATATTTTGATAAAGGTAATGTTCTTATCATTCCAATCTCATTGTAACATCTTTCTCTTAACAACATTGTCTAAAACATTCTCAATCAAAACAAAAATTAAATAAATAATTAACGTCAATAATATTTTGTTAGGCTGGAGGGTGTGGGATGGAGCCCCTAGGGGCTTTATCAGGACACGTCAGCGCCACCTAGGATCCACGTCAGCCAGAGAGCTTTATAACGCTCTCCTTTAACTTGCATGGTATGGTATAAAGCCCCCTATTAAACAAAATAAAAAAAAAAAGATTGTATTGGTTGAAATGCATGTGGGCCCCACCTGAACACTTCTTCCTCCTCGTTACCATGATGGAGCCATGCCCATAGCGCCCCTAGTTAAATTCGTAGGTGTGGATCGATGGGGCCGGGTGGCGCTATAGGGGCTGAGGTGGCCTTGGTGGCGCCTCCACACCCTCCGGCCTAAGGTTGGGGTGTACTCTAACATTTGAGGTGTTAACAATGACATGACATGTTAACTGACATTGCAAACCGCTCCCTTCTTGTGTTAAAAGGACATTAAAGGAGTTATATGTTAGCATGTCAACAGAATGTTAAGAGATTAATTATTCTTTTCTTTTTTCAACTAAAAACCACTAAGGCCATGGGGTGTACTCTAACATTTGAGGTGTTAACGGGACATGACATGTTAACCGAAATTGCAAACCACTCCCTCCTTATGTTAAGGGGCATTAAACGGGTTGTACGTTAACATGTTAACCGGATGTTAAAAACTGAATTAATTATTCTTTTATTTTTTTTAACGAAAAACCATTAAAAATAGGGTTAGATAAAGTTAATGGGGTAAACCATTTCCTTGAAGTGGTGTAAAATGAAATGGGGAAGAAAGGTTGATGGGGCACTTACAGGGCCGTTCCAGCGTTTTTGGAGACCCTAAGCGAACTATGAAGTGGGGGTCGGCCCTGGGCACTTAGGTTGAAGTGGTGTAAAATGATTTGGGGAAGAAAGGTTGATGTGGCACTTAAGTGGAGTTAAGATAAGTTAAAGCATACTCAAAGGCCTAATAGATAAGGTTAGATGAAGTTAATGGGGTTAAACTATTTCCTTGAAGTGAGGTAGAGTAAAATGGAGAAGAAATGTTGATGCGGCTCTTAAATGAAGTTAAGATAAGTTAAAGAATACCCAAAGGCCTTATAGCGACATAATATTCTGATATAGTAACTGGCAGAGAGTTAACTAATAAACTTTTTATTTTGAAACACACTTTACATTACACCAACATAGAAAGTTTAAAAAATTGAAATTACACCAATTAATCCGTTCGTCATATTCTAAGGAGAGAATTGGCACTATTTATAGCGATTAGCGGTGTTTAAAACCGGATATCCTGTTGGTGCATACGTCTGTCGACTTCGTCTTGTATCGAGTCTTGTACTAGATTGTATAGATCAGGGCACGAAGTACGAGAAATAAGGATTTAGGGGTATTTCGCACGAAATAGCAAACAGCTATTTCGTACGAAATCAGTTGGTCATTTCGCACGAAATCACTATTTCGTGTGAAACTGATTTCGCACCAACTGTTTCGTGCGAAATAAGCCAGCCTATAAATACCTGTTGTGCCATTTCATTTGTAACTTTCCGATTCCAGAGCTGAAGTGTCTACTCGCTGTAAAACGTTGTTATATCAATCAAAAAGACAATTAAAGTGAATATCTAGCTGAATCGAACTTAATACGTTAGTTTCCGCCTCTCGTATTGAGAAGAACACCTCTGAACGACTCGTTTCGGTCGTGAAAACGATCCTACATGTGGTATCAGAGCTCAGGAGGAGGAGTTCAATCGAATTCAGCTTGATTTCATCGAATTCTCTGACTTCTACACCTTCTTTTCAAAATTGAACAAGTTTTAACGGATAAAATGGATTGAATTTCACATATTATAAGCGAAATTGTGTTTTAGCAAAGCCTTGAAAGATTTGGACCTAAAATCAAGCTAAAACCTGATCAAATTGACAAAAATATGGCCGACATGATGACATCAGCAGTATTTCGCACGGAATAGAGATTTCATTTCACACGAAATCACTTTTGAGTTTTATTTCGCTTGAAAAGTCAGTTCATTTCGTACGAAATCACTATTTCGCGTGAAGTATTTCGTACGGAATCACTCTTTCGTTTGAAAAATTGTTTCATTTAGCACGAAATAGCTTATTTCGTGTGAAACTATTTTCATTTCGTGCGAAACCACTCATTTCGCACCAAAGGAAATCATTTCGTACGAAAGCATCTATTTTGTATCAGAGGGATCATTTCGTGTGAATTTGTATTTGGTTTGAACTCATCATTTCGTGTGAGATTTGTTTTTCAGGTCATTTCGTTTGAAAGTAGCTGATTTTGTGAAACTTGTTACCGAATCATGGAAGAGGAATTTTATAACGCATTTGCTACTGCCCCGACTACTCCTACTGCCATTGCTCAAAGCATGAACATGGAAAATGAGACAGGAACTTTGCAAAAACCCCCGAAGCTAATGGGTATTGAGGAGTATTATGGTTGGAAAGACCGGTTTGAAAACTGGGTTCAAGCTAATCATTTGAGATCTTGGGAGTGTATTGAGAAAAAGTATGTCAAACCTCGTACAGATTTGGGAGTTATTAAAACAATTTCTGAATTTACGGACAAAGAACGAGAAATGTACAAAGCAGAAAAGATGATGATCAGTCTGCTACAGCAAGCTGTGAAAGAAGACATATTCATCTTACTTCAACACGATAATACTTCACGTTCGATTTGGGAAGCACTTCGAATCAAGTTTGAGGGAAGTGAGAAGATGATCAGAAGTAAGAAATCATTGCTAAAGAAAGAATTTGACTTGTTTACAAGTTTGTCGGGTGAATCTTCAAAGAAGCTGATTGAAAGATATTGTCACTTAGTGCGATCTATGTCTTTGTTAGAAATAGTCAAAGATCAAGAGGAATGGGTTGATAAATTAGCTGATGCTTTACCTCAGAAAGAATGGGGTACATATTTGATGATCTTGAAAAACACTGGAGAATATGACAAATTGACAATTTCCTAGTTCATTGAAAAGATTGAGGGTCAATATTTTGAACAGCAAAAGATTGCAAGGATGAATAGTCCAAGTGGTCAACAAGACATCAAGATGTATTACAAAGGAAGTGTTCAAGATGTTGAAGCGAGTCCAAAAGTTCAAACTGCTTTCAGTGCTGAAAACTCGTCTGGATCAGTCAATCAAAGTCCAAACAGCAGCAGTGGATTTACTTCATATCCAAGTGTTAGACCAAAATCAACCTCAAGTCATCAGTTCCAAAGCTCAAACAACAGTAATGGTCATGTTTTAAACTGCAACATCGCGTTGCATCTTCATAATGGTCAAAATTTATCTGAAGATATAGCTTAAAGTCACATGTCACTACTAGCCACTGTGTTAGAATCATATGAGGGATTAGTTGCTGGAAGGATCGGAAATCCTATGCTGACAAAAGAGGATTACGATCAGATTGATGCTGAGGAGATGGAGCTTATGGACATTAAATGGTGTTTAGCTAGTGTTTTGAGGAGAGCTGAAAAATTTAAGATGATTACAGGAAGAGATGATTTCAGGGATGCTAAAGTTTCTACTTTGGGTTTTGATAAATCTAAAGTTACTTGTTTTCGATGCAGGGAGAAAGGTCATTTCAAGAGGGAATGTACCAATCGAGAAGCAAGTGGAGCAAAGAATCCATTCGGTGGTAATGATTATTATCGAAAAGCCATATATCAACAAGTTGCTCATCAACCGTATCAACAAAAAGAACCACAAACTGCACATGCTAAAATGATCGAAGAAGCAAATAAGAAAGCTTATTTTGGCATAATTGATCAAGACGATGAAAAAGTGGCAGAAGGTTTTAGCTGGACAAATATATTCCACCTGATTAAAAAACAGTTGCATTAATTGCACAGATAGTTCAAGAACCAGATTTGATGAACAAATGGATGAAAGTGTTTGCTGATGATGAAAAGAATCAAGATGATGAATCTAGTTCTTCAAATGATAGTTCAGAACAAACACAAGTGTTTGATCAATCATCAACTGATGACAATGATGGTGAGGAAGAAATGCATATTAATATTGCAAAAACTCATTTATCTCCTGAAAGTTTTCAATTTTATTTTGCAGATCGTTTGGAAAAGCTAAAGGAGAAACGTGCAGCAAAGAATCAGAAACAGGTAAAAAGCGAGATTGTTGCACAGGAAGAGAAGTCTGAACAGAGTAAAGGAGTTGAGATTGCGATAAAGGAAGTTGAAGTTGCTGAAAAGGTAGTTGAAGTTGAGAAAGTAGTTGAAGTTGAAAAGTTAATTGAAGTTGAAAAGATTATCGAAGTGGAAAAGATTGTTGAAGTCACAAAACCTTGCTTAAAATGTTTGGAGTCATGCAAGCAGTGTGAAGAGAAAGATGAAAAGTTGAGTGAGCTCGAAAAGATGAAAGAAAAATTATTATTCGATCTCAATTATGTGAAAGAATCGTATGACGTTTTGAACAGAACTGTGAATGGCCTTCAGAAGACAAATTCTGAAAGAGAAGATGCACTGACAATGATGAATGCTGTAATGATGTCAAAGCAGAAAGCTATCAATTATTACATTGAAGAAAGTGCAAAGTGGAAGCAAGAGTTGGAGACAGAAAAAATAGAGAATGAAAGAATCAGACGGTTGTTACAAAGTTATTCTAGTTCTGATTATTTGATTGACAGAATTTATCCAACTGTTGCAGGTATTGAAGCCTTTCAAGATGAGAAGCCAAAAGAAAAGAATACTGGTAAGAAACAGAGTGTCAATTATAACAAGTGTCCGCCTCCGATCTGGGAAGGATATTCTCCCAGAAAACCGAATGAGGAGCAAGTCAAAAAGGCTGTCAATATAAAGTTAAAATCCGAAACAACTGATGAGTTACCAGAAAACATTGACGTCACATTCACATCGTCTGACACTGATCATGAGTCTGAGTTAATAAAAATGGTGGTCGATCAGGTGTTGGATAAAGATGAGGAGTCGGAGTCAAAGTCTGAGTCTGAAAGTTCGAGAACATCATCAGTTGACAGTCCAAAGTTGTCACACCCCAACCGATGGCGGAATCATCGGGGCGCGGCACTAGGCGAATCAGATTGTTCAAGAGAATCCATAACAACTATATTGCGATAATATTTAATACATTCGTTATCCCATACTAACAAATAATACAATCACGTAAGTTATCACAGATTTATTATCCTCTCGAACAATGCAAATCCGACAACCTAGATTTTAGTTGAGTTTCTAGACTTCCTAGCTTGATTTGATATAGTCTGCGATCTAACCTGCAACATACGTTAAAAGATTTGTCAATACAAAAGTATTGGCGAGTATACAGGTTTGATAAGTATAGCATAGTAGATTAAAAGTGCTGCGAATTTCCACATGCATAAACGTAATACACGACATATATACTCACAAAACTGATACTACCAACTAAGTCCTCGATGCTCGAATGTACGATGGCATAACTAGACCCCGTCGGGCGCAATAGTACTATACTAGTCTTGGTGGGACGTCGCGAGTATAAGCCCTAGCACATATGCAACTAGCATCACGTATATCTATGCATAACAGTTATTCGCAAGTGATAATTCGATTGATTGAATAGTTCGATTGATGAGTTCGATTTGTTAGAAACGTATGTTACACCCAAAATTCGATTAAAAAGGGGTCAAGTATACTCACAGTGCGTATTTAGCGAGATTACAACTTGATTGAGTCGGTTACGAGTTGTCTGTAATGATCCTTGAAGAAATAGAGTAAACGAAGTACGGTTAAGCAAGATCATCTTGAAAAGTTGTTCATTTGGTTGAATTGGGCCTCATCCGGGCGGATGGCAAGTCATCCGTGCGGTTGATATGGTGATACGTGCGGATGGGCCTTGCCTGTGCGCGCGGATGAGTGTGCGCACGGTTGACTTGTGCGCGCGGGTGACATGTCATCCGTGCGGATGACATGTGCGTGCGGTGTCATGATCTGTGCGGACATCATGATCCGTGCGGATGGCAGTGGTCCGTGCGGATGGCAGTGGTCCGTGCGGATGGCAGTGGTCCGTGCGGACTGACATGTCATCCGTGCGGACTGACATGTCATCCGTGCGGACTAGGGTCATCCGTGCGGGCTGACTTGTCTGGTTCGCACTCTGACCACCGTTTCTGAATGTTTAACGGAGGGAATACATTTGTTTTCACTAGGATAGTGTAATTTCGCACTAACACTTGAAGTTCCGTCAATTCCGACTCATTCTAACGGCCGGGAATCACCCCGTTCCATCAGATCTGACCGTTCATGGTGATTCTTCATGGTTAACTCGAAATCGCACAGATTTAGGTGAGGTTTTGTCATTAAAACATGTGGAAATCACCTGGATCTGAGTCGTTTATAGTGAAATGAGACCCCAACTTGAAGTTCATAAGAACTCTTGGTGACATCACCTCAAGACGCCTCAAATCCGTAGATTTCACGGTTAGAATTCGAGTTTTGATAGATAGAATGATGTAGAATCGAGTGTAGATTGTAGAAGTACAAGTCTTAGGTTGAAATCTTACCGGAATCGCGAGGAAATCGAGAGAAAAGGGTCTTGGTGCGCGTGTGGTTGAACAGGAGCTGTCACATCACTTGAACAGTGATGTGACATGGTATTTATAGGCAACAGAGAAGAGGAAAGGAGGTCTGGCCCGGATAGCCCATCCGTGCGGATGGCCCATCCGTGCGGATGGCCCATGCGTGCGGATGGCCATCCGTGCGCATGCCCATCCGTCCGGATGGTCTATCCGTCCGGATAGACATCCTGACGGGCCGGACTTCTTCGTTTTTGATCGATTTGATAGTTTTCGAAGCGTGTATCTTTCATAATCAATTTATATTATTATTATATTGTTATTATTATTATTATATATATATATCTATATCACTAGGGGTCGTATTTACGTATCCATAATCCAAAGTTTCGATACTTTACAGTCGGTTTCCGATTCGAGTATGCGATTGTTATCGACGTTGCATGGCCATCAATGAGGGTAGCATAGGTCCTTTCTTGATGTCATCGTGAACGTTATTTCGTATAGTGCCACAAAGACTGACGGGGTACCGTTTACTCGTATTGTCATCATCGTCATGACGACTGGAGCTACAGCACTCACCCGAGAGTCCTCGTTAGCGTTATTTGTTTATGTTCGACTCATCACGGCCACTGAGGAGGGTAGAGTAGGTCCTCACTCAATGTCTCCGTGAGTGTTAGTGTGATAATAGTGTAGTATAATGATACTGTAGCTTGAAAAATATGCGATTATCCTTCGAATAGCGATATATACGATATAGTTACATTATGATCCGAATCTCTGGTGCTAGGCGTAACGAGTATAACGAGTAGTAACAACGCACAAAAGTGCGGGTTGTTACAAAAGTCGTCGGTTAAACGGGTTTACAATAAAGAATTCTTGTTATCAAAATCTAATTTGAATGACGAACCAATCAAAGTGGCATATACTTTGAATGATTCAGACAAATTATATTCTGATGAGGAATTTCCAATAAGAGGTGTTAAAACTGAAATGATCAAAAAGGTTTTCAAATTAACAGAAATTAATATTTCTGAAATAAAAGATATAAATCTTGCTGAAAAATCTAAACTTTACACCTCAAGAGTTCAACAACGTTTAAACAAGAAAAAAGGTTACAGTTCTAGTTCAGGTTATCGAAAGAAACCAAACCATAACGGTAATTTCAAAAAGAAAGGTCTTGGTTTTATTCCACCGAAAAATCATAAAAATGGGAAAACTTATAAACCAAAAACTGTATTTGTTTCAGGAGCAAGCTCAGAAAAGGAAGAAAAAAGCTCATTCTGGAAGCAATCAAACAGAGAATTTCTTGCTAAGAAGCAAGAAGAAATGAAGAATGGAACATATCAAAGAAAGGAAACAAGAACCTGTTACAGGTGTCAAGAAGTTGGTCATATTGCTTGGAACTGTCCTAAAGCAACCAACATCAAACAGGAAGTTGTTTCTAAACTTAAAGAAAAGTTTGTTGAGAAAAATGAACCACCAACTGAAAAATTCAAAGTTTTTAAAAATTCAACATATGAAGTTGGTGAATGTTCGAAGAAAAGATTTTACAAAAGAAGAGTTAATCTTGACAACCAAATGTGGGTGGTTAAGAAATCTGAGGAGAAATCTGGCGATGAATCTGATTCCACAAAATCAGAGGAGCCACAAGTTGAGGTAAAAGATGAGAAATCAGTTCCTTCAATGGATGTTGTGAACTTTCCACCATTAAGGACTGAAAATTTTAAACAAAGAGTTGGAAAAATTGAGATCTCGAATCAATTCTATTCTGAAAAGAAAGAATTTGATGTTGAGAAAACATTCAATGGGAATGTTAAAAAGATTTTTGGGAAAATGGTCGAGGGGAAGGCCAAAGGGGTGAAAGAATTTTATGAAGAAAAAAGAAATGTTCAAACCCCAGGTGAAGTTGAGAAGGTTACACCCAAAGCTGGTCAGGCTTGGGTGTCTGTGTTCTTTAATTAAAAATCCTAACTTGCCGGAGCTCCCAGGTTGGTAAGTGTGGAACAGGTATCGGCATCTTTCTTGAGAAATTCACTTCGGTGATATTTCTAAATTCAAAGGATTAATCAAGGACATTAAGTTGTACTTGATTTATCTTTCCTACAAGTAGTAGTGTTGATTGAATCTAAAATTGTTAATTTTTTTTTAAAGATGAAAAAAAAAACCAAAGGGATGAGTTTATCCCCTAACCTACAAATGGTTTGTGAATTTCAACAAAACTAATTTTCCGGAAAAACCATTTTGATTAAAACAAACTTAAGTGTTTTGAAATCATAATGGGAAAATAGTTTGTTGTAAGGGGGAGTTCTGATTGTTTATGCCAAGTGGATGGCGAATTGAAGCTATTCACATCAGTTGTCACTTTACCTTGTACAGTTTGTTTTCAAATTTTCCCAGAAAATCAAAATTGAAACATATTTTGATTTTAGGGGGAGTAAAAATTTAGGAAATTTCGATAATTTGAAAAATACAAAAACATGATAAAATTTCAAAAGTCAAAAACATTAAAAATTCAAAATGAGTTTTTTGTTGTAAAAAGAGGAAATGATAGTACATCAGTGGACTATCACAACACGCTAAAGATATGGAATGGTAAAATGTGATAAACGGTATCACTGATGATATGACAGTAGGTTTTTACACGCTTAGTAGATTGTGTTCGAGATATAAACCTAAATTTCAAACTTACTTATCTCGTGGGGAACATCTCTCGGATATATGGGTAACCCCCGAAATCTTGTTTGAAAGGTCCCTCTTTCTGAGATACTAGGTCTTTATGCTTAGTGATATTTGGGGTATTATCCCGGGACTTCTGCTTTTGCGGAAGCAATGGCCTAGTCCCCGTATAATACTTTTCGCTTGCTTGCCCTCAGCATAAAAAATGATGAAACATTGCAAAATGCTAATCATGTGCTGTTGAAGAAAAGATTCTCTAAAGGGAACACACCAAAAGTCGAAGCCATCATCTCTCTGATTTTGCGGAAGCAATAGCCTGAGCTCTCATGGCCCTCGCATTTAACCTTTTACAGATATCATCTAGGTATACTCACCTGTAAGACTGAATATTGGGATCTGGATACGGGAGTATATTCTGAGGTGGGACACGCGTATAAGTTTAAGTCTCTAAAACATTAATCTCGTATCTCGAAACAATTGAACTTTGTGTGAAAATTTAAGTGGATCAGTAAACTGACAATCTACATGAATCGTTTAGAACTTAAAATGTCTAAAGCTTAACGGTGTTAGTGATTTGTCTCAGAAACTGATATGATCCTCTTACACAAACTCACAAAAATATTGTTTGTATATATTTCTTTACTGCTTTCCATTTAATTTCAACATCCAAAAAGATTTTTAGTGTGTTTTAGCATAAATTTTTGAAAAATCCAAAAAGATTTTCGACAACTGATGTTGAAGAGCTGTTTTTCAAAACTCCAAATGCTAAACATGATGAACATTTCGTGAGGGAGAATTTGTTTATAATGAATAAAAATAAATGTTTTGCCTACAAGTGTTTCATCAGATATTAACATTGTGAAATCATTTATTGATTGATTAATACCTGCAAGTGGTATATAAATTTGTCAAATTTTAAATTTGTGAAATTTATTGTGAGGTAGAGATATGTGCAGGTTTTAGTGATTAAACCTGAACAGAATGTGAAGCCAGGTTACGATCTTGGTATTGCTGATGCTGATGAACTTAAGAAATCAAGAGATCTGATCAAGAGAAGATGGAGTCAGATTGAGATCCTGGTAGAGAGAAGACTGAGGATGTTTTACACTGTCAGATACTTCAGAAAGAGCAGAAAGACTGATCAAGACTGAAGACATTGAAGACTCGACATTGAAGACTTCGTCAACATCCGAGGGGGAGTCTGTTGGTGCATACGTCTGTCGACTTCGTCTTGTATCGAGTCTTGTACTAGATTGTATAGATCAGGGCACGAAGTACGAGAAATAAGGATTTAGGGGTATTTCGCACGAAATAGCAAACAGCTATTTCGTACGAAATCAGTTGGTCATTTCACACGAAATCATTATTTCGTGTGAAACTGATTTCGCACCAACTGTTTCGTGCGAAATAAGCCAGCCTATAAATACCTGTTGTGCCATTTCATTTGTAACTTTCCGATTCCAGAGCCGAAGTGCTGCTGAAGTGTCTACTCGCTGTAAAACGTTGTTATATCAATCAAAAAGACAATTAAAGTGAATATCTAGCTGAATCGAACTCAATACGTTAGTTTCCGCCTCTCGTATTGAGAAGAACACCTCTGAACGACTCGTTTCGGTCGTGAAAACGATCCTACATATCCGAAAATTCGGATATCCGAAATTTTCGGATACCAGATTTCACTATCCGAATCCGTATCCGAAATTTCGAATATCCGATCGGATAGTGAATCGGATATCCGAATACCCATTTTTTTTTATTATTTCATATTCGGAAACGGATATTTCGGATAGTTTCAGATATCCAAATATAAAATTTCGGATATTTATCGGGTATTTCGGATATTTTTGGATACTTTGGATATTTTCGGATATTCGGATATCCGAAAAAAATAAAAGTTAAATTTTCGAATATTTTGGATATCCGGAATTTTTTAAAATCACTATCCGAATCCGAAAATTCGGATATCCGAAAATTTTGAATATACGAATTTTCAGATATTTCGGGTTCGGATACAGATAATTTTGAACATCCCTAACCCTCCATGCGGTCTCCAATTGTGGCATAGGTATTTGCATCTCTTTTACGTGAAAGATGTTAACTTTTTGGCGAGCATTTAATTATATATACCAGTTGGTAGTTAAATTTCAGGTTTAGTTTAATTCTATGTAAGTAAGTAGAACATCAATCATATTTTCTTATTCATTCTTTTATTTTTCAATAAAATTTCAAAATGATCCTTGCATTTAGGATATTTTTGCCATTTCAGTCAAAAAATAAACCTTTTGTATTCAGAGTGTGAGGTTTTATTTTTTATGCCATTTTCATCCAAATGACAAACTGAGTTCGAATTTTCTGTTAACTTCTTTTTTTGTTGTCTTTCTCATTTAAGTGAAGGGCATAATTATTATTTTATGTCATAATATATTTTAATTAAATGAGGAAAACGGAAAAAAATGAAGAAGTTAACAAAAAATAATAACACAATTTGTCAATTGGATAAAAATGATAACAAAAATGAAATCTCAGAGACCTGAAGGTTTCATTTTTTAAACCGAAATGACAAAAAGGTCTAAACCCGGAGAACATTTTATTCTTTATTTATTTTTAATTAAAAACATATACCTACCAAATAGTCAAATAGCCACAGGGTGTGGCTTAGCGCCACCTAGACACCTATAGCGTCTCGGGGCGCCATCAGCCACCCCCCGACCGCCATAGAGGGGGTGCTATCCACCCTCCGCCAGCACGCTAACGCCAGAAAATGGCTTTGAAAGTGGGGCCCATTTTTTCAACCAATCAAACCTCTCCTCTTTATTATTTGTATTATTTTGTTTAAGAGGGGGCTTTAAATCATTGCATACAAGTTAAAGAGAGAAACTTTAAAACTCACTATGTGACATGACACTGATGCTGAATGATAAAACCCCTAGAGGCTTTATACCATACTCTCCAACATAAAGAGTAGAACATTAATCATATTTTCTTGTCCCTTTTTTTTTTACAGGTAAACTTCACAACAGACGGCTAATTCACACCTGCAAGACGCAAGCCCGCCACCACTCATTACCAGGACTATGTTGTTTTAACCGGGCCCACGCCTGGTCGAGAGGGGCATTACGTTGTCCCCAAGAAAATTTCTAGCCTCATGCCACATGACAGGAGTTGCACCCTTCATAAGAGCCGACCCTTTAAAATAAATGCACTATAATAGAAAACTCGGGTATTGATGAATAGTCAAACCTGAGTCCTTCCATTTATGCATCAACTAGTTGGGGGTGGAATTAGAAAAGAAAAAATTAAAACATAGACCTACCAAATAGTGAAATACCCGCTTAGTTACTTTTTGCAAATAATAATAAAATGAAAAATATAGGTAAAGAAAGAGACGGGACGGGACCCTCTTTATGACCGTGATCACCGGCACCATCACGTATGAGGGGGGGACATCACTTCTCGAGCCTCACGCGTCACCTTTCCTTTTTTTTTTCTTCTCCATTTTATTTATGTTTTTCACATTCCAAAGTCCAAATACATACATGCCAAATGTCTAATGAATTTTTCTTAAAAAAAAAAAATACATGCCAAATGTATGGATTAGGATCAAATACAAAGGATCCTAATTGTAAGAAGGATTTATAAAGTGACAAATGTCCAATAACCTAAAAAAACCCACTACACAAAAAAAAAAAAAAACCTTGAACATCCACCACCACCAAAAACCTAAACCCCCACCCCCATCACCCACCCTAATTTTTTTTTTTTCCAAGGGAGTGGGGGTTTAGGTTTTTGGGTGGTGGTGGATGTTTAAGTTTTTTTTTTTTTTTTTTTGGGGGGGGGGGGGGGGGTAGGTTTTTGGGTAGGGGTGGGGTGTTTAGGTTTTGGGTGGTGATGTAGTGGGTTTAATTTTAGGTTATTGGACACTTGTCACTCTATAAATCCTTCTTACACTTCTTACAATTAGAAGTCTTTGTAGAATAACTTGACCCCAAATGTATATATCACCCCTCCCTCGTATGTTTCTTTAAGCTCATAACTTTGTTCTTTAAAACGTTGTAAACAAGGTATAGGTGGAGGAGGATGTTATTCACTTATTCTTTTTCTGTTCGAACGTAATTCAAGGACTACAAATAATGACATGGTATGATCTAATATGTTTCTAAGTAAAAGATACAACCGTTTATTTTGTTCTCGTAATGTTCTACTTGTTTTGTACATGTGTGTACAAGTGCATTATGTAGTTCTTAATATTCGTCATAAATATACATCTCTAGCTCACTCTTGCTATCAATTGTCTCATAGAGTTTTCTCGTGTTTTCTCACGAAGGAAGAGTTTTCGCTAAAGGTATCGTGACGAACTGAATCGATATCAGCCGAACAATATCGGTACCATTACTGGTATTCGTTTTTATGATTTCGATCGATATAAAACACGTGTTAATATTCTCTTGGGTGTATCTCTTTTGGTTGCTACTCCAATGTGCCGATACCATATCGAATCGAACCACTACTGATATCGACCGAAAGCCCGCTACGAAGCACGGATAATCCCACTAGTTAAATTAACAATTAATTTGGTAGGTCTTAGTTAATATTATTTACTAATTAGTTTGGTAGGTGTTAAAATATATAAATTAAATCAAACATATCATAACGACTCTCTACTCAAGCTATGAGATTGGCTTGCAATGATTGTTGTTTAAACCAGGCATGAGGAACCAACTGCCCATAAATGATATGATCTTTGTTCTTAAGGCATTAATGGGAATTTACATTTCTACCCCTCCTATAAATGAGGAATATTTTTATAATCCTAGAATAATGGCCTTTGCTTTCTCATGCTACAAGGGGTTAAATGTCTTTATAATTCAATATACCCCAACTAGAAACCATACTCTTGCTTCAAATTAAAGGCAGAATTAATTATTAGTATCCTACACCAATAAAAGACGATGGGAAATGTAAACATGGAATGAAGAGGGCTTTAGGCCCACCTAGAAGAAAAACATTTGCAAAATATATATATATATATATATATATATATATTTCTTACAATAGACTTACAGGGGCTGTTTGTTTAGCTCTTAGTGAAACTATTAATGGTTCAGACCTCTTACTGGTTCAGTATTTAATGATTTAGATTGTTTGTTTCGCGAGCAGCTGTCTGAATGGTTCAGACATTTGCCTCTGAATGGTGGAGGTTGGTTGAAGTGAGAAAGATGGCCGAGAGAAGAGATAATAGGGTTTTATGTGTAAATAAATGAGTAAAAGTACAGATCTACCCTCATGTGTCTTGCACATGACCAGACTTAACTTACATTTTTAACCCGGTTAGTGCTAAAGGACAAAAGGTGTAACGAGTTTTCCAAATAAAGGATTGTGACTGTAATTATTGAAGCTAAAGGTCATTCGTTGCAATTCGATACAGACATAAAGAACGAAAAGTGTAATTTACCCCATATATTTTACATCATTCATGCACGTCAAATTTAATTGTAATATAAACATCATAAACATCAATTTGTGAAATGAACTTCACCATCAACTTCTTGTCACAAAGTCAAGCAACTTTATACCGACATGATACTTCATCAATCATCAATACTTGTTACGATATCACGCTCACGTAGTTCATCAATACGATTCCAATAATAAATATTGGATATCAATAACTATAGTAACAAATGCTAGACATCCAGGGGCGGACCTATAGGTAGTTAAGGGGTGGCGTCCGCTGCCCCTTGGTCGGAAAAAAATTTGAAAAATTTGTGTAAATTTTGGAAAAATTTGACGTTTTTTCGATTTCGTTACCGCTTATTTATAAAACGTTACCGCTTGGTCGGAATCCTAGATCCGCCACTGTAGACATCAACAGTTAATCTTAATCATCAATAATTTAGCATTTTACGTCAATCATATAACGTCAGTTACGAATATGTAACATCCAACATAAGCGTCTAACATCTAACAGTCACAACAGATCAGGGGCGGAACCAGAGGGGGGTCAAGAGGGTCAGCTGACCTTCCGATTACCATAATTTATTGAATTTTTATATAGAAAATCAGAGTTTTAAAGAAACAAACATAAAATGGACCCCTAATTTTAACATGTAAAGAAAATCAGCTTATGATGACCCTTCGACTAAAATGTTCTGGTTTCGCCACTACAACAGATGGTTCCATACATGAATGCACAGGGCAGCATGCATAACAGCTGTAAAAAAGACATCTAGAACTCACATAGGAGTTTGCTTCTTCACTGATTACAATGTATAATCTGATTTTTGAACGCTAGTCAATTGTTCAAAATCCCCATAAAACTTTATCTTTACTCAACTATAACATTTCGCTAACCGATTAGTAACATTTCTTGTACTATGCATACATACAAATGTGCCACATTTCACATGATCATCATCATACATAAAAAGGGTTAGACAAAAAGAATATTCGTAACCTTAAAACGTAACAATGGCGTTTTTTTCTTCATATAACATTTAATTTACTACCCAAAATCTAAAATCTTTTTTTCCTAGATCTATACATATAATTATATTCAACCTATAAAACGACCACAATATCATTGTTATCCTTCTTTACGATAATGACTTCTCCATATTATAAGTATTACAATTTAAATACTAGCATCATCCATCACAAAAGCCAAAATATATGCCAAAATCAAACCCATCACTTCAAAATTTAGATTATATCCGACAACTTATTTGAAGAGAGATGAACAACAATGGTATAAGCTAACACACCGGTCGATCTATCCTACAAATTCAGGGATATTAAAAAAATGTGGATCAGGGGTATTTTTGTATAAAACAAAAAAAAAATATTACACTATTTTTTTGGGGATCAGAGGTATTTTTGTATTAAACAAAAATAATATTACACTATGTAGACAGAGTTTAGGGGTGTTTTTACACTACGAAGACGAAGTTGAGAGATAACATGGGCTACCCCTGCCTGCACACTACCTCCACCCCCGAGCTAACATAAGTTTGATATTTGATGAAAATAAACATATTGAATATTATAGTTTTATCGAATAAATATTATTGTATATGTTTTAAAAGAGAGATATAACCTAGGAATCCCTTTATTTACAGATTAAGTAACAACTTTAATTCGAGGAGTTGTTTACCACTATTGACAATGAAAACTCTGTTTACTCATTTCAATGTGTTAATACTTTGATTTTTAAATTTGTTGTTTGGATATTGTTTGAATCAAATAACTATAATTAAAGGTAACACTTGTTGTAATTAACTAGAATTTTAAATTTAAAGACTTGATTAACTAACTTTCTAGAGGCGTTCTCGGTTACGAAGGCACCGGAAGAAATTCAGGAAACGAACTTCCTTTGGCTTAAACATTGGGCGAGATGGAAGACAATGACTTTTGATGAATGGTTAAAATTTGATGTAAACCTTTTCTAGTCAATTTTCGTTATATCGGTGTAAGCATGGCCTCCGCTAGCACTTATTTGGTTAGAGGTTTTTTTGCTTGGTTTTGGTGTTTTATGAGATGGCTTTGTTTGTTAGAAAAAAAAAAAAAAAAAAACTAACTTTCGAGATCAAACTCATCATGTTTTTGCTAGATACCACAAATGAATGAAAACATATATAAATCAAGAAAAAAAATAAAAATAAAAATAAAAAAGCACTTACAACCGCATAAACACATGATTTATAAATGTATATAGGATTATACTCAATGTTTTCAAAACCGTTTTTTAAATCAAACCGGATTAGGCTAAAAAATGGTTCAACCGGTTGAACCAGGTTGTACCGAGCGGTTCAACCGGGTTGACTAGCTAACTCTATAATTTCATAAATTAAAACATCAACTCAAAAGTTAATCATAAAATGCATGATTACATATTAAAAGATGATCCAAAAGTAAATCCATAATAAAAATTAATCTAAAAGATAATCGAAAATAATTCAATTTTCCAACAAGCTCTTTTAAATGAAAGTGTACGATATGTTTAAGCCATTTGAGTGTTGAATACATCAACTATTTCCGTTTCATACAATACTAAATAAGATCTTTTAGTTACAAATAATCATAATATATAAAAATTACGTAAGATAAGTAACATATATAATAGAAATAAGTAACAACCCAAACTAAAATAACTCTAGCTCGGTACCGGTATTACGTTTCAAACCGGTATACCGGATTTTACCGCCGGTACAAACCTTATGCCGTTTCACTTATTTACCGGGGTGTTTCGTACCGGATTTACTCCTGGAAACGGTAATACCGGTATAACCGGCCGGTATTTACCGGTTTTTAAAACATTGATTATACTATAAGGATAAATTAACAAAGTAAAATGCCTTTTACAAATGTAGCAATTGATCTTCTGGAGAGTTAACAGGAACATCTATGCTTGGAACAACGGTTTCATCATCGACTTCTTTTGTAAGAAACGTCGTATGCACATGGAAGAGATAACTCATATATGGCCCCCCATATGGACCACCTTGTTTGGACTATTATGTCCTTATTATTGAAGATCTAGTCGAACCACCGTGTTTTGATCAGGGGGCCAGGCGTAAGATGAGAATGTATGGATTTCGTACCACGACAACCTTATAATCGCATAAACAACTATATAGATAAAAGGTACAAAAAAAATTGATGTGACAATACTAAACGTACAACGCACTCGTTATTAGATCCCATCAATGATAGAAAGGACCCTGAAGGCAGATGAGTCGTTGACATAGGGGAGAAAAGGTTCCACTAGCGGATATAATACACACAACTTTTAAGATCTGACAAACTAATAAGATAATAAAAATAAAACAGATAACGTTAACTACTATTACACCATTAAATCGAACTTTTTATTATCTTTAATTAAAGTATAGTATTGCTAAATTAAAAACAACATTTTTTTCATTACACATTGTGCACACTTGTACTATTTTACCATATAAATGTGTTGTTTTACCATAATAGCGAAAAATGTATTGTTTTACCATTATAATGCTACCGACACAGTTATAATGGTAAACGACACAATTACAAATGGTAAACGACACAATTATAAATGGTAAACCAACATAACTTTCCGATATAATGGTAAAACAACATAATTATATGAATACCAACACAATTAAAACAAAAACAACATTATACGGGAAAAAAAAATACTATACACGAATCAGAGAAGAAAAATGTTCAATTTTATGGTGTAATCTTTTTTTTTTAAATAGAGTTAATTGCCCGGATGGTCCCTGTGGTTTCACGTTTTTTCACGTTTAGTCCCCAACTTTTGAAAATAGCAGGTATGCTCCCTATGGTTTTTTATTTTGTTACTCGGATAGTCCCTTGAGTAGATGTCAGTTAGTTTGGAAATAACATGTATCCTCCCTATGGTTTGTTACTCGGATAGTCCCCAGCGTAAATGTCAGGGGACTATCCGAGTAACAAAATGACAAACCATAGGGAGCATACCTGCTATTTCCAAAAGGTGGGGACTAAACATGAGAAAAACGTGAAACCACATGGACTATCCGGGCAATTAACTCTTTTAAATAATGTCGTATGGCAAAGTAATCTACGCTTAAAAAAGTATGAGAATTTGAAGGTCAAAGAGTACGAGATTGCTTTTCGGGTTATATCCACTTTGTATTTGATCAGTGTGTGCGCGCTCTAATAGATGGGATGAGCTAAGCCCACATTGGATACTCAAATTCATAACCCCCATCGATGCTCGATTATTCTCTTAATTATATTTATTAATTCGCTCGACTCTCAGAGGAAAATTTTCTTCTCTCTCCCTCATTGCTAATAGATGGGACGAACTATGTCTACACTAGCTACTCAATTCATTACCCCCATTGATGTTCGATTATTCTCTCAATTATATTTATTAATTCTCAAGCTGAAATCGAGTCACAGAGGAAAAAATTCTTCCCTCGGTGGTGAGACTTAACCGACTTTGCTTTATGCAACCCGGATTGAAGATCCCAATATTAGTAGACGATATATTTGAGAGTATTGTTGCCAAAAGAAAAAATGATCAAAGTCGTGAGTCGTATCAAATTTGTGGTATCCAAATTGACTTTCAAGGGCCCATATCATTTACTTTTAATCTATCATCATTGCCCTGATCCAATTACTGCCCAAACTGACTATTTCGGCCCAATTTATAAACATTACTATTATTAACAATAAATAAATTATAGGCAAATTGGATTTAAATAATCCCAACTCACTGTTATTGGCTAATAATAATCCCAACTCATTTAATCACCAATAATAATCCGAACTATTCACTTTTGTTTGTAAAATACTCCCAGTTAAAAAAACACTAACTAGGTTAAAAATTTGCTGATGTGGCATCTGATGTGGCCCTTTTAGCTGATGTGTCATATGACGTGGCAGTTGATGTAGCATTTTTTGATGACGTGGCAACTGATGTGGCAGTCTACGTGGCATTTTTGATGACGTGGCAGCTGACGTGACAGTCTACGTGGCATTTTTCGATTACCTGGCAACTGATGTGGCAGGTGACGTGGCAAGCCGCACCACCAAATTTTTAACCTAGTTAGTGTTTTTTTAACTGGGAGTATTTTACAAACAAAAGTGAATAGTTCGGATTGTTATTGGTGATTAAATGAGTTGGGATTATTATTGGCCAATAACAGTGAGTTGGGATTATTTAAATCCAATTTGCCTAAATTATATTATTATATCTTTGTATTCAATGCATATATTATATACTAGTCTAAGTCCCCGTGTATTACACGGGTGGTCTCACAATAAATTTTATTATTTAATTGTGTTGACATAAACACATAAACTTTTGAATGAAAGCAACGTTCCATTAGTAAGGACCAAATCCGCAAAATACCAATTTGGTATTTCACTAACTCACTTATTACCCACATAACCCCGTATTTTATAATAACCTATGGTATTAGTTTGGTTTGGTATAGTACCGTGTGGACATAGCAACCGAAAGTGCAACTTCGAATATTAAAGTCGTGATATTCCAAAAAAAAAAAAAAGATATCGACCTATCTTATTAATCAATCTAGAACCATACAAACGGTATCGTTATCAATTCCATTCTACGTACTTAATTACATCGGTTTTGCTCGTTACGTTATCGACACTCACTATAGCAATTTAATATTTAATAAAAGATATTTAAAATTAAACTTACTAAATGCAACACAATGTGTGATAATATGCCAAACATGATTGTAATGAAACACAAATCTTTTAACGAAATCTAGCTAGGGAGACCGTGAACCAACAATTATAATTCGCAAGCAACATGAACAGGGTCCCACATATCTTGATTTATATGAAAAGGTATAATAAAAACTTTATCAGAATGATAAAACCCTCCACAATTATATTACCTTAATGAACATCAACATGAATAACTGGAACCCGTTTGCAACCTGAATCCAAAGTGTATCGAATCGCAAGACCCGCATCGTATAGGAAGCAATAACATCAACTTGTGAAGCACCGCAAACTCTTACTTGTATACCATTAAAAAAAACGATATAATTAAAAATGTGTATATACCTTTTTATAACTAAAGTTACAATCATATATTACGTAACAATAAAAAAAATCAACTTACCATCACCATTTAGAAGAACAATTAAAAAAAAGTTTTTTATAGAAAAAATCTACAGATGTTTAAACCGGTCAAAGAGAGAACATTTGAAGCCGTCATGAGAAGTCTGAATTATCTGCAATATAGTAAACGAAAACAAAATATGCAACTGTTTTTGTTCGCAACAGTAAACACACCTGTTTTTTTAGACAACCTTATACAACAATTCCACATAATCACTAAAGAACATATGTTATGTATAGTTTATTTAAATTGTTATGTATAGTTTATTTAAATCAATATTCATTTTGATAGAAAAAAAAGAACATATGTTAGATGATAAATAGTCATCTCGCTTAATTATGAAAAAAAACAGTTCTTAACTTTATCTTAAGAGTTGCAACACATAGAACCAAAACTCATCGTAAAATAATGTAATATGTAAAAATAGGTTATATCATAACTACAACTCATAAAATCCAAACCTGTGGTGAATCTGACTCGTTTCAAATCGAAGCTAGTTTTGACCCATTATCCAGCTTGGCCATCTAACTTAAAAAGAAACGACAATTTTTGATCCATTTGCTACCCAAACCCTCAGAGAATCTAACCCGTTTTAAATCTAGCCCAGATTTGGCCTGTTATCAGACCTGATCGCCAATCATAAAATTATTTTTTTTATCCATTGGGCTGAGAATTTACTTTATATCTAATGGGTCAATAAACTTAGAATATAAAACACGCAGATACACTTATGGCTATGTGACTTTCTTATATTAAATTATAATAACCATACCTGAATATTGAGATACTAACAATGGAATGGTTTCAAAGTAAACCTTCTGATATGCGTATGTCAATCATAGAGGTCCACTACCGCCCTCTATTAATCATGAGGTAGAACTGTTCATGAGCGTTTATAATTCATATGTATAATATAACTAAGCAAAAAAACAACAAACAATAAATGAGAAACCAATTCAGATAGTGGATAAAAGAGTCGGAGAAACACACCTGAGGGCGAATGAACCGATTGCTTGAGTATACTCTCCACCCAATTAAAACTATCGGGCAGTGGGGTCTTGGTCCAAACACACACGCCACCATATATTTTTGCCGACCATGCACTTAGCGAGGAGGTCATCCGCGGATTCATCCCGAATTCCGCACATTGGGCAAATGAAATATCCATGATGGGATTATTGAGCTAATTGTTGGCCCAAAGCATTACTGCAGGACACATCTACCAAATGAAATATCCATGATGGGATTATTGAGCTAATTGTTGGCTGAAAGTGCACTATGCTTTTCAAATGCAATATCATCCGAAGGTAGCAATAATGAATTAATAAAAATACACCTTAAAAACCAAGAAAAGTCATGTGTTAAGATTAAACAAAACATATGCCTGACAAAATAAATGTTAAATGAGAATAAGTACTAACCTCTCATCGCCCTCTTCCATCAGTACCCTCAAGATTCATCTGCAATAGTCTAGGCGTAGAATATCGTTTGTTTTCGAGAGGTATTCTATTCAGCAATGGGCGCTTTTTTTTTCTAGAGAACCGAAGTGGAGGCGACGGATCATCTTTTCACTACTTGCTCTTATGCAAAAGAGATTTGGAATAGAACGTCTTGGTGGAGCAGCAAAGATTTTTATTTGGCCAACAATATTGAAGAGTTATTCAATCTGGCGGCTCCTTTGCTGGTTCTAAGTCGAGGCACAAGCTCGACTTTGGAGTTCTCTTCACTACCTTATGGTTCACTTAGAGATCTCAAAATAACTTAGTCCATGGTTAAACTATCAATGAAAAATGTCAACAAATGCGGTGTTGTGTGAAGTGGTTAAAAGTTAAAACACAAAGCTAATACATAAGAATTACTGAAAAAAAAAATCTTAAGTGGAACCAAGATGTCCAATTCCTTGTTTTTACCCACTACACGCCCTCTTAGCGATTCGAACGCGTTTCTAAGCTTCTTTAAAAGAACATGCTTCTCTAGACTCGCCATATCCCTGAGTTTAGCCTGTTACTCAAAAACAAAATCAGTTTTAATCATCAATATGAGAACCAAGTTTACAAGCATCCAAGCTTTCAGAAGACTAAACCTCATCAAGGTCTCGGTTGTCGGAACCAAAGGCATTGATTTTGAACATAAAAACATTCATATTTAAGTTAATGAATGTTAATGCTGAGTGTAGTGATTATGTAATGGGCAAACATCAATTTTACTATCTTAAACCTTCCCCTACTAAATTATAAATTAGGTAAACATCAATTTCACTTTCTTAAACCTTCTCCCACCAAATTATAAATTAGATAAGTTATAAAGTAATATAGAGTTTGTATATTCCAATAGATACTAATTTATATAAAGGACAGAAAGGTGAAATTTAGTTAGAAATCCACTTAGTTGTGTTGATACCTAAAAATGAATTTTCCATAGATAAATTAGATTATATATTAGCAGCCTTACCTTTTGTATTATATAACAGCAATTGATGTAACTGCAAGAAAATCTCGATGTCATCAGGTACCATGGATGATTGGCATGGTCCAAAAGTTATTTCTAGCAGGTTCTCCCTATTTTTGGAAAGTTAAAATTAGTTATTACTTCATATTTTGAGAAATAAGAGTGTACCTTTCATCTCGATTGGTGATTTTCTTGAATCTCTTTCCTGTTATGGTGATTGTGTATCTGTTGTTTTCGATCCGGCCTATTTCTAGGTCACTGTAGGACGCAAAGCAATAGTACTGACAGGGGACATGCTCTGTGTGGTACTGCCGGTTGGTGTGTTTTTTTGGGCAGTGATATGTGAGTGGCCGACGATGCAGTGCGATTGTAACCTGTATAATATCAACCTCCAAGATAACAAAAATGTATAAGTGTCTTTGTTTAAGTAAATATGTAAAATGGCTTGTAAGATAATTGATGCTTACGTGCATGTCCAGGAACATATAAAAGAGATCTACATTCTAGAAGTTTGGAATCCACCTTTTAACCGCTCTTTATCTGTATGGGTTCCGCTTCATCATACTCGTTGATAACAAAGATCGGTTTGAAGGCCAATGACTTGTGTCGTATTTGATCTTTTCGCGGCAGTCATTTGTGTTTGTGTAAAGTGTTTTAAAGTAAAAAAATATCTAAAAAATGTATATAAATAGTAAATTACTCATGTAAGAACGGAACAGATGCTTGTTGCTGCTGGTTGGCTTTTGGTAGTAAAATAAACCACATAACCATCCAACCAACAACGATACACTATCGTAGCCTAGGTCAGAATTTTCATTACAGTTTTTTAGCAATAAAATAAGCCAAAACAATGTTAATCGCCAGCCTTAAAGCCTCCTCAAAAACTATATTTTGTTATATTACCCGTTAACAGGTAACCTTCATATGTAACATCCTTTGCATTACAAAGACTGCCCATTACAGCTGCACTCATGGTCCCAAATGTCGAGCACTCGAGCTAATGTACGGAATATCTCATCTTCAATTGAAGAGGATAAAGCCGTAATGGATGCAAACGGACCAGCAATCGGTCTATCACATTACCCTAAAACAGGGGCATCAAAGCTAATAAGCATCGCAACCCCTTATAAAAAACTTAATCCGATTTATAACAGTGGAAACATATTATCATCACAGCCCCTTACAAAAAACCTACACGTAGGTTGATGTAAGAATCATCTATCTTGTCATATTTGAACTTTTAGCTATTAATGTTAAAAACAAAATTAAACGATACAGTAGCTTATACCCATTTGTTGCTATAACTTGCCATGTCAATGTAAGCACTTTTGTGCATCCCCATTAGTGTGTCTGAGTTAAAAAATTGAAGATGTTGCTCAAAGTCTCCAAGGTCTGCTGGTTGGTTATCAGGAAGTGTAACATCTTTAAATCTACCATAACATATCAATCAATACAATAAGTTAAATAAACCATGAAAGCCAAGTTCAATGACCCCACAAATGACCCTTTGTCAATATGTATTAATAAGCATGTGAAGCACAAAACAACAAAGCATAATTATAACATTTAACTTGATATAATAGGGTTAATTAAGTCATTAGTTGCTTTTAGGGTTGTTGTAGTAGTAGCCATTCTATCTAAATGGAAAAGTACAACATAAATGAAAAAAATGAACATATAGAATGGAATTGAAGACTTACTTCGCATGAGACTTGCCTTTGGGAAGTACGGTCGGACCTCGCATTCTCGCTTAGCTTTAACTTTCCTTGCTTCATTGATTTCGACCTATAAAATTTGTAAAAGTCCATATATAAATATTGAACATCAGTTCTTCGTTCATCAAATAGCATCAAGACAACAAATAGGACCTTCCGTTATTAAACATCGCTATTATAAAACCATTTCTTAAGAACTAAGTAATCATCAGCACAGAACCTATTAATACCATTATCTTACATATACAAAGACCATGGCAGGGAATAGTGTTTCCCTGCCATTGGTCGAAATGGACGGCCGCGTCTTCTCTATTGGATCAACCATTTTGTTATTTTATATCCACTTTAAAACTATGGTTTTGCCCCTAGTTTAAAATTACGTTTTTCTCCCAACTAAAAATTATCTTACATATACAAAGACCATGGCAGGGAATAGTGTTTCCCTGCCATTGGTCGAAATGGACGGCCGCATCTTCTCTATTGGACCAACCATTTTGTTATTTTATATCCACTTTAAAACTACGGTTTTGCCCCCAGTTTAAAATTACGTTTTTCTCCCAACTAAAAATTATCTTACATATACAAAGACCATGGCAGGGAATAGTGTTTCCCTGCCATTGGTCGAAATGGACGGCCGCATCTTCTCTAAAAAATATAATAACCTTTTTGCCAACGGCGCAAAATTACAATTTTACCATCGGTTCACAAATTACGATTTTACCCTCAGCTTTTTATTTTATACCCGCTTTAAAATTACGGTTTCCCCCAGTTTAAAATTACGTCTTCGCCCCCAGTTCAAAATAAAATTATGTTTTTGCCCCCAACTCAAAATTACGATTTTTCCCTCGGTTCAAAATTACGATTTCACCCTCAGTTTAAAATTACTTTTTTGCCCCCAACTAAAAATAAAATATGGTTTTCCCCTACCTCAAAATTACCATTTTACCCTCGGTTTATAATTATGATTTTCCCAAGTTCAAAATAAAAATATGACTTTACACCCAGCTAAACCGAAAATACGATTTCGCCCTCGCTAAAAAAATTACGCTTTTACCCTCAGCCAAAATTACGTTTTCGCCCCAGTTCAAAATAAAATTTTGTTTTTCCCCCGGCTTAAAATTGCGATTTTACATCAGTTTATTATTTTATACCCACTTTAAAATTACGGTTTTTCCCCCAGTTTAAAATTACGTCTTTGCCCCCAGTTCAAAATAAAATTATGCTTTTGCCCCCCAGCTAAAATTTACGATTTTCCCCTTGGTTCAAAATTACGATATCGCCCTCAATTCAAAATTACGTTTTTTTGCCCCCAATGCAAAATAAAAATATGGTATTCCCCTAGCTAAAAATTAGGATTTTACCATCGTGAAAAAAAAAATTGATTTTTCCCCCATGTAAAAATAAAAATATGACTTTGCCCCCAGCTAAAAATCGTTTCAAGGAGCTGCCTAACACTCTTTTTACTTTTTCTTTCTAGCAAAACTATGGTACTGCTTTTTTAATTGGTTAAGAATTATTCGGTCATCGCCCCGCAACGCGGGCGGGGCAACACCTAGTTGAATACATTAAAACGTGAGTGTTTAGAACTCACCTATAACGTTCGAACTCACGCTTTGTACGTACACCATGATTCAACCCCAAAACCGAACCCAAATCACATGACGTGGATGTCCCGTTTTCCGTTCTGTTATGGCAGCCATCACCCCACTACCTGGTGTTATTTGACCATCATTTGCAGCCCCTGAGCACCTCCCACTTAGCCACAATAGCCCAGAAAGCTGCTGCCATGTACCCTGTGATTTGCTCTCGAAACCACCCCGGAACACAAGAAGTTGTGGTCTCGTTCGCTGCACTTTATGGGCAGATTTATTTCACCTTTCACCACAGCGAATTGGCCACCGATCACAACCGGATGTGGCCGCCGTACCAACTTCTTTATAAACGATGTTGTTTTATTAGTAGGTTTGCCGTCATTGATACCAAGCTCTCTCTTGCATACACACACCTCTGGCATCTCCGTATCTTTCTGCCTCTCAGTTGGGGTTTTTCTTTCCTCTATGCTGATAGCACATATTAGCGGTTGTGGGATGACCTGTGAAACTAAACAAAACGTGGCAACAAATTAAAAAGTGATGCAAGAGCAAGTTGTACATTAGGCTTTAATGTTTGCATCATAAATAATAAAAATCTATAGCACACCCCTCATAAATTAAGATCGATGAGCAAAGAGATGGATAATTTTCAAAAACCATTATGACAAATCTGGTTGGTCACAATGTAAAATAAGCAGTTTCATAACAAAAAACCACCTTTGAGTGCCCTTCCAACTGGCATTCATCCCAAACGTCCACATATTACGAACCCTAACCACGACTCAACACAAGAAAAACGGAATTCGTAATTCAATATCTATCTATCCAGGGTCTGAATGATGCATTGTGACTCCCCTGCAAAATTCAAAGGGAAAACTGTTGCCGGGTGCGTATATAACTCATTTTTGTCACACCCCCAAAAATCCACCTGCGGAGTACTACCGCTTAGGGGAGTGACTGACCAGGATCCAGCCACCAATCATATTGAACAAACATATAAGTAGTTATAAAATCCAACCAATACAATTGGTGTTCAAACAAAACGTAGTTTAAGTTGCAAGCGGAAGCATAACGTTTAAAATCAAAACATAAGTTTAATTGTTTCAAGGTTTAACATGGCACGCAGCTGTCCATGTCCCACAACGACTCTCTTCCATGCAAGCTCCAGCTAAGTACCTATGGTCCTGCAAAGCATGTAGTAACGAGTCAACAACAAGTTGAGTGAGTTCACGGTTGGGTGTTCGTTTTAAGTTGTTTCGAAAACAGTTTCCTTTATCTGGCATCCTGCCGTGGGGGTTACCCCATAGTTGAAAACGTGACTTGTTTATTCCCGGTTACTCTGGCTATCCAGCCGTGGGGGCTACCCCGTGTTAGTTATCTGGCATTTCGGCCGTGGGGGCTACCCCATGTATACACTAGACTCGTTACCATATCGACTGCTGACTGTAGTCATGTTTATGTGCCCTGAAACTGTCAATGTCTATCATCATTGACGTGCCCCAGATCCATTAGTTCACGCCCGTCCTCTGCGGCACGGTGTGAGGTTTGTCAGACCTAAATAGCGCTATCTAACTAATGACCCGCTAGCCATTGGCCCGGCGATTAAGTCGATATAAAAAGGAGGGACTTCGTGATAGAGTTTTGGTCTAGTACGAGTTATCTGTCCATGAGGACGAGGAATTTCATTCCTGAACCGATGCTGTCCTACCCAAGAAGGACGAGGAACCCATGTTCCTTAACCCCATTCCCAACCCAGGGAATCCCATGCTTTGTAGAGGGTGTGAACTCACCTTGGTTTGCTCGGCAGATACACAGAAAAGTCAATCAAGTTGCAAATGGTCAACTACGTCCTAACATAGATACCATTCACGTTAGGTTCATACCAAGTAGTGCACGTATTTTCTACACGTATTCATACACAAGTAACGATCTTGACATACTCGTTTATCATGGCAAAACAACAACAGTGCACACATACTCAATTATCAGTACACATAAGGCCCATATGTTCGGCCCAAGTACTTAGGCCCGTGACAGTGTGCAAGTCCAATTCAGAACATACTTGATCATGTGGTCTCGAGTTCCAGTTCTCGAGTCGCAACTGAGGTGGTTTCGGGTCATGCTTACATTGGTTTCGAGTCGCAACCGGACTCGCAAGTAAGGTCTCGAGTCATGATGTTTATGTGCTGATCAAGTGTGGTCTCGAGTCGCAACTGGACTCGCAACCGTGGGTCTCGAGTCGTCATGAGGTGGTCTCGAGTCGCAACCGGACTCGCAACCACGATCTCGAGTTGTGCTGTTTTGGTCTCGAGTTGAGACTATGGGTTCTCGACTCGCAACCTGTGTCGCAATCGGGGATCTCGACTTGTCCTGTGGTGGTCTCGAGTCGAGACCAGGGGTCTCGACCCCCAACAATTGCTAATTCTGCACAGTTGTACTATCCAATAACATTCTGATTTCATGAAGCT